>JAJPUD010020170.1:0-25197 GCA_023553655.1 Myrmecobius fasciatus
GGTTCTCTAAGTAGACCATCATATCATCTGCAAAGAGTGATAATTTGGTTTCCTCATGACCTACTCTAATTCCTTTAATCTCTTTTTCTTGTCTTATTGCCAAGGCTAGCATTTCTAACACAATATTGAACAGTAATGGTGATAGTGGACAACCTTGTTTCACCCCTGATCTTATTGAGAATGGTTCCAGTTTATCACCATTACATATGATGCGAGCTGATGGTTTTAAATAGATGCTACCGACTATTTTAAGGAAAAGTCCATTAATTCCTATACTCTCTAATGTTTTTAATAGGAATGGATGTTGGATTTTATCAAATGCTTTTTCTGCATCTATTGAGATTATCATATGGTTTTTGTTAGTTTGGTTATTAATATAGTCAATGATGTTAATAGTTTTCCTAATATTGAACCATCCCTGCATTCCTGGTATAAATCCTACTTGGTCATGGTGTATTATTCTAGGAATGATTTTCTGTAATCTCTTTGCTAATATTTTATTTAAGATTTTTGCATCAATATTCATTAAGGAGATTGGTCTATAATTTTCTTTCTCTGTTTTTGTTTTACCTGGTTTAGGTATCAGTACCATGTCTGTATCATAACAAGAGTTTGGTAGGAGTCCTTCATTTCCTATTTTTTTGAATAGTTTATATAATATTGGAGTTAACTGTTCTTTAAATGTTTGGTAGAATTCACATGTAAATCCATCTGGTCCTGGGGATTTTTTCTTAGGGAGTTGATTAATGACTTGTTCTATTTCTTTTTCTGAAATGGGACTATTTAAGTAATTTATTTCCTCTTCTGTTAATCTGGGCAATCTATATTTTTGTAGATATTCCTCCATTTCACTTAGGTTATCAAATTTATTGGCATACAGTTGGGCAAAGTAACTCCTGATTATTGCTCTAATTTTCTCTTCATTGGTGGAAAGTTCTCCCTTTTCATTTTTGAGACTAACAATTTGATTTTCCTCTTTCCTTTTTCTAATTAAATTAACTAGAGGTTTATCTATTTTGTTGGTTTTTTCATAAAACCAACTTTTAGTGTTATTTATTAATTCAATAGTTTTTTTACTTTCAATTTTACTAATCTCTCCTTTTATTTTTAGGATTTCAAGTTTGGTATTTGATTGGGGGTTTTTAATTTGTTCTTTCTCTAGCTTTTTAGTTGCAAGCCCAATTCATTGATTTTCTCTTTTTCTATTTTATGCAAATAAGCATCTAGAGATATAAAATTTCCCCTTATTACCGCTTTGGCTGTATCCCACAAATTTTGGTATGTGGTCTCATTATTGTCATTCTCTTGAATGAAATTAGTAATTGTGTCTTTAATTTGCTGTTTCACCCATTCATTCTTTAGGATAAAATTATTTAGTTTCCAATTGCTTTTTGGTCTATTTTCTCCTGGCCTTATATTGCATGTGATTTTTATTCCGTCATGATCTGAAAAAAATGCATTTATTATTTCTGCCTTCCTGCATTTGATTTTGAGGTTTTTGTGTCCTAGCACATGGTCAATTTTTGTATAAGTTCCATGGACTGCTGAGAAAAAAGTAAACTCCTTTCTGTCTCCATTTAATTTCCTCCAAAGATCTATCATACCTAACTTTTCTAACATTTTGTTTACCTCCTTAACTTCTTTCTTATTTATTTTGTGGTTTGATTTATCAAGTTCTGAGAGAGGGAGGTTGAGATCCCCCACTATTATAGTTTTTCTCTCTATTTCTTCTTGCATCTCTCTGAACCTTTCCTCTAGGAATTTCCATGCTATACCACTTGGTGCATATATGTTTAGTATTGATATTGCTTCATCATCTATGGTACCCTTTAGGAAGATATAATTTCCTTCTTTGTCTCTTTTAATTAAGTCTATCTTTGCTTTTACTTGGTCTGAGATCAGGATTGCTACCCCTGCTGTTTTTTGTTCACCTGAAGCATAATAGATTCTGCTCCAGCCTTTTACCTTCACCCTGTATGTATCTCTATGTTTTAGATGTGTTTCTTGTATACAACATATTGTTGGATTCTGGTTTTTAATCCACTCTGCTATCTGCTTCTGCTTTAAGGGAGAGTTCATTCCATTCACATTCACAGTTAAAATAACTAATTCTGTATTTCCTGTCATCTTATTTACCCTAGCTTATGCTTTTCTCTTTCTTATCCCCTTTCCCTCCTCCCTACTATTTTGCTTTTGAAAACCACTTCCCTCAAACAATCCTGCCCCTTTAGAGCCCCACCCACCCCCCTTTTCCCCCCTTTCCCTCCAGTTTCCTTATAAGTACGTCTATTATTCCCTCTGAGCCAAATCTGATGAGATGGAGATTAACCCAATTCTCATTCCCCTCCCTTTTCTCCCCTCAATCATTATAGGTTTTCTTTGCCTCTACATGTGATGTAATTTCCCTTATTTTACCTCCTTTTCCTCTTCTTCCAGTGTTATCCCTTTTCTACCTCTAATTTCTTTTTCAGTTTATCATATCATAAGATTCATAAAATCACAATAAACATATAATAATAATCATAAAATCACAGTAATCATATGATAATAATCATAAAATCACAGTAATCATATCATAATCATAATGTAATAATCGATTCATAAAATCAACCCTCATTCTATAAGTATCTATAATATAAATATAGTTCTCAAGAGTTATTTTTTCTTATTACCTTTTTATGTTTCTCTTGTGTTCTGTGTTTGTAGATCAAATTTTTTGTTCAGTTCTGGTCTTTTCAGTAGAAATAGGTGAAATTCTCCTATATCATTGAAAGACCATCTTCTTCCCTGGAAGATAATGCTCATTCTAGCTGGGTAACTTATTCTTGGCTGTAATCCAAGTTCCTTTGCCCTTCGGAATATCTGATTCCAGGCCCTTCGATCCTTCAAAGTAGAAGCTGCTACGTCCTGTGTGATCCTAATTGTAGCTCCCCGATATTTAAATTGTTTCTTTCTGGCTTCTTGTAATATCTTTTCCTTGGTATGATAGTTCTGGAATTTAGCCACGATATTTCTGGGGGACTTAATTTTTGGGTTTCTTTCAGGAGGTGATTGGTGGATTGTTTCAAGGAGTATTTTGCCTTCTGGGTGTAAAATATCAGGGCAGTTTTCTTTTATGATTTCCTGGAATATAGTGTCCAGGTTCTTTTTTTCATCATGGCTTTCAGGAAGCCCTATAATCCTTAGATTGTCTCTCCTAGATCTATTTTCCAGGTCAGTTGTTTTTCCTAGGAGATATTTCATGTTTTTCTCTATCTTTTCATTTTTTTGTTTTTGTTCAACTGATTCTTGAAGTCTTGATGAGTCATTCATTTCCAATTGTTCGATTCTAATTTTTAATGTCTTATTTTCTTCAGTTACTGTTTTTAGTTCCTTTTGCAATTGACCAATTACATTTTTTTGTTCATTGCATTCTTTTTCCATTTTTTCTATTTTATTTTGCAGTGATCTCATTTCGTTTCCCCATGTTTCTTCTAACTCTCTTTTAAGATTTTTTATGCAATCTTCAAAGAAAGCCTTGTGACATGGAGACCAATTTATGTCTCTCTTTGGGGCTTAATAATAGGTACATTCTGGAGTCAATAAAGAATAGACATCTTTTCCTAGCTCTTTTGTATATTCTAGACACTACCTAAGTTAGAGATTTATTTTGAGATTCCTCCAACATCATGCCTTCTCCAACCATCACTACCACTTTGAGATTTCTAGACCTAAACTTTCATAGTTCAAGTATGCACATACATACATACATACATACATACATACACATATACACTCACACACACATACATACACACCTCTTAATCAAACAGTAAATAATATCCAACAGTTGCAGAGTACAATGTCACAAAGAAAATTAATAAAGATTCATCTTCTGTTATTTGGAGGTCCTTTCCTGAGTTCCAGAGGATATCTGTGACTAAAAGCAACATAAAAGGATGTGGTCTACTAAAAATCTAAGAAAACTCATACACTGTCCAAATAATAAAATTTATTGAAAGAGAAAGAGACCTTCCTCTAATGACTTTTATGTTCTAAGAGTTCTGCTCACTCTTTGGAACAAGCAACAATAAGTTCAAAAATTTCAGTGCAGTTTCAAAACTTTCTAAATAGAAATTTAAGGGAAATTTTCTGTGAAAGCTTGTTGGGGCAGGGATTTGAGCTAGCATTTCATTCATTGCTATCCATTCATCATTACCCAGTCTTTTATTCCATAGCATTCAATCAAACCAGCCCTGGGAGAGAAATCAGAAAAAGTTACTTACGAATGCAGAAGGTAATTTGATGGCCTGTTGATTTCTATAACATGTCCAACAGCCATTTGCCACCCTACCCACTTTGTGGTACCTCTTAAGTCTGAAGTATCATTTTGGAAAAAGTTTCATTTTCAAAAACAAGTTCAGCTCAAACATTTTTTAAATCTTTTAAACCAGTCATTGCAAAAGTGGTTGCTGCTCATCAAAGAATTTTCATTTTTACACTGAGGAGGGGGAAGTATTTTTTGCTGTTGTTCCTTTTTAGAACAGACTTCTAAAATAAGAGGCAAAGACAATGACAATCTCTTTTTTGTGACATGGAGTGGAGCACTTAGATTTGGAGGGCATAGCAACTCTGTCTGATTTCTTTGGTTATTGTTGGGTATGATAATGTGGGAGTTCTTTCTTTTTCAATAACATCAAAGGACAGCAGTTTTCAGTATTTGCTTTCTTAGGATCTAGCACAAGATCCATGAACTTGTTGGCTTTTCTTTCTAATATTCTAATAGCTATATTAGAATATAATTTAGTTTCCTTTGTAATACTATGTTTTCTTTTATGAGTTTTCTGACAATTAGTCCATAGATTCATCAAATTGTCTCAGAAGTTCATAATACAAAAAGTTAAGAACTGCCCCCCCCATCTAAAGCTTCAAAAGTGGTCCTCATATGGAATTTCATTAATATTTCTGTATTCAGCTTATCAATGGCATTCAAGATTTCCTGGCACTCGATTTTATGTCCTATCAGTCAGAATTCCATAACTTGAAATTAATATGTATCAATCAAGCAGAGACTAAGTATAAAGGTAAGCACCACCAAAGATATAGCTTCTGAAGGGAAAAAAACTTGCCCCAAGATGCCATAAGGTTTGTACTGAGTTAAAGCACTGGTTAGTGCTGAAGAGACAGGAAATGGGGTTATAGGCAAGGTAATCGTTATAAATTAGATTGTGAGCAGGGTCTATCTTTTATTTTTTTTTTTTTGCATTCCCAACACTGAGAAAACAGGGAAAACATTAGACATTTACTAGATTCTCATTGACTGAATAAATGGATGAGTTATTATAGGAAGAAAATGTATCTTTGCAAAATGTTGTCTAAACTTTGTCCCCTGGGGTAAAACCTCAGTATGCAGGCTTAAATATATCTTTGTTTTAAGTCTTTACTCCAGTCTTCGCAGCTGTTCTTGTAAGAAAAAACGTGTTGCAATTTTTCCATTCATGTTTGTTTTGGAACTTCTTTACTTCCATGATATAATTTCCAAAGTTCAGTGACCAGAACTGCACATGAATTTCTCAGATAGATATACCAAAGTTTTAGGAGATATGACATTGTTGCTATGTTATTGTTTAATACTTTCCACAATCATATCTATACTCTTTGAGTCTTTTTTTAACCTTCATCTACTCTAAGACTCTATTCCAATACTTCATTGTTGTATGGAGACCCTTAAAGGAAAAACCAACAAAATGAAACTAAGGGAGATCTCACCAAGCTGATGCTGGTGATGGACCTTTTACTAATGTATACATAAAGCATAGTAGAAAGAAAATTGACTCTAAAGGCAAAGAACTTGGTTACAAATCTTGTATTTGATGCTTAATGCCACATGACTTCGTACAAAATGTTTCACCTTAACAAACATCCATTTCCTTATCTATGAAATGAGGAAATTTGGCTAGATGCTCTCACTCTGAACCATTCATTGTCCCTTTTTTATTATCTTCCATTTGATATATGCTCCTTGAGGGCAGGAACTGAACTGACTTGATAATTTGTATTTGGATTCTCAGAGCTTAGGAAAATGCCTAGAACATAGGAAACACTTATTAAATAATATGAATGTCCTCATATATAGTTATAATTATTCTATCTAAGATAAGTTGAAAATATTCCTATCCCTAAGGAATAGAGAAGTTTGAACATAGAAGAACAGCTGAAATCCTATATCCTTGTTTTGTTCACTTTACCTGCATACTGCCTCTAGAGGAAAATCTACAAGGACTCCTGAGTCCTTTTTCCTCAATATAGTCTCATATGAAAGACAGAAGATTTAAGAAATTACAAGTCATTTAGATGAACCCTATTACATTATGGGTGATTAATCTGAAGCTAAGAGAGGACAAATGGTTTATTTCAGGTCACACAGACTTCCTTCTGGAAGAGCCAGAATTTAAATTCAGGACTGGTGATCCCAGGTTTAACAATCCAATGAACCATACTGATTTACTTTAGTTTAGTTTCCATTCCAATTTCCAATTTTGCTAGAATTAAGGGGTCATATCAGGGAGGCCACCGAGCTGGGCCTAGATGTATAGAAATGAGTTTACTTCACATTTATCACAAAAGGCAAACTAGAAGAAAAAGATCTTAGAAAAGAGCCAAAATACATGGCTGCCTTAATTTTCCAGTGCTTCTATTTTGGCATGTTGAAAATCAGCTTAATTTACCTACAAAAGCAGAATCATAATACCAAGTAAATGGGCAAAAAAAGAAATGTCATTTGTTGAATTGCAAAACCTGGAGCTGCTCTCAGCAGCCTTGTAGGATATACAGCAAAGGTACTGCAGGGAGCAGTGCTCTTGACAGCTGATTTCATGAAGAATAAACAGCTTCTTTTACATTTTTTGACATCATGTTCTGAAAAAAAAAGCTCATTGCTTTCTCTGGAATAATTTCAATTTCAATGCTATTTGCCATCCTGAGAGCAGACATGGCAGGACTCCAAGCTCAGGTCAGAAGTCCTAACTCTCAGATCACTCCTCATCAATCCTTTTTATTACACCAACCAAAAGTTTTCTTGAGAGTTTCTGGTCAACTACAGTTTAAGTTACCTGCCTTATCTTTTTAAAAAGGGCTTTGTCATCATTCTATTACCATTAGGAAGGCATCCTGATATGATGGAAAAAGCACTGGATGGGGGAGGGGGCTCAGAGATTAAGTTAAATATGATAAGTATTTATTAAGTTCCTACTATGTGCCAGATATTATGCTGCTCTCATACTTACTTTTTTTTTGTTTTTTGCTGAGGCAATTGAGGTTAAATGACTTGCCCAGGGTCACACAGCTAGTGAATGTTAAATGTCTGAGAACAGATTTGAACTCAGGTCCTCTTGACTTCAGGGCTGGTGCTCATACTTACTTCTTAAGCGACCTGGGGAAAATCTTTTAACTTTACTTCCCTGGACTTAGGATAAAAGACAAAAATGAAAAGTCCCTGTTATCAAGAAGTTTGCACAATACTGAATGGGGAAATGGGGATATTTATGATATTTCAAGGAGTCTTAACAACTAAAAAGATCAGGAATGACTTCACATGGAAGTCAGCATTTGTTCTAAGCCTTAAATGAAGCTAGGGATTCAAACAAAAGAGAGCACTAACATTTCAGGCATTAGAACTTTTACAAAATCATGGAGGTGAGAAATGAAATGTTGTATAGATAGAAGAGGAAGGATGACATTTTGACTAAAACAGTTTATGTGAAAGGGAGCAATGGGGAAAGAATTTGGAAGGTTAAATTTAAAAGCAAACTGAAAAGTTTGTATTCTGCCTCAGTTGTAATAGGGAGCCATAAAATAACTTTGAGCAAGGTGAAGGAAGAATGATGTGTTGAGACTAGTTCTTTATGAATAGAAATAAGAAACTCTATGGAAGATGAATCAGAGTAGAAAGGCTAAAAACAGTGAAATTCCTTAAGATGCTATTGTTATACTCCAGGCAAGGAGTGATTAAGTAGTGGCTAAAAGATTGGAGAGAGTGGAATAGATTCTAGAAATTGTATTGTTAAGATAGAATCTACAATATTTGGCAGCTGATTAGATAGGAGTCATGGAAGATGAGGAAGAATGAAGTTTAAAGATGACTGTGACTGTAATACTGGACAACTGGAAGGATAGTGGTTATCTTGACAAAAATAGGTCAGTTTGACAAAGGAATGGTTTTCAGGGAAATTATGAGTTCCATTTAAACATGCTGAATTTGAGATGTCCAGCTAGTGATTGTTTATATAAGAATGGAGCTCAGAAGATAAAAATGGAATGAATATTTATGTATATATGGAATATAATTGAATAAATATAGTAATTTAATCCTTGGATGCAAATAAAAACAAATAATAAATTAGAAAGAAAAGAAAATAAGACCTAGGGTAAATACTTGAGGCACACCTAAGCATAGAAAGTAAGATATGGATGATAATCAAGCAATGGAAACTGAGAAAAGATTCTAGGTTGAAGGAGAAACAGGAGCTATAAGAGAATAATATTATGAAAAACCTTAGAGGAAAGATTATCCAGAAGGAAGGTTGACCAACAATTTCAAATACTGCAGAGACATCAGATAGGATATATACTAAGAAATGCCATTAAGATATTAAGAGTTTATTGAAAATCATGAGGAAAATGGTTTCAGTCAAGTGATGAAATTAGAAAACAGATGGCAAGGAGCTAAGAAATGAGGAGGACTACCTTGAGAAGAGGGCAGGATTAAGGATATTTTTATTTTTATTTTTTTAGTGAGCATATATGTAGAGAGTAGGAAAGAAGCCAATAGAAAAAAGAGAGATCTCCATTCTAGTCCTGTTATTAACTTACTATGTGTCCTTGGGAAATCCCCTTAACTTCTTTTGGTCTCAGTTTCCCATATATAAAACATCTCACAAGGTTGTTGTGGAGCTCAAACCAGAAAAACCAGTTCTTTGACACATATAAGGCATTATATAACTACAGAAAGGATCATAATTCTTAGTCCTGCTTCTGAAAAAAAATGTTGCAGTCTCTGTAAAGTTTATGAAGGAAAAAATATATAACAAAAGGCTAATGGAAAAACTTATGAAAGACTTTTATTTTCATTGCTGGTCATTTTCATTGTTATTAAAGTTCAGGACACTCCTCTAAGGACTTGAGAACTTCAATTTTTCCCCACTTTCATGCCTTTCAGTGAATCTCAAGAAGTATATCTAAAATTTACAAATTCTTTGTTGAAATGTTATATGTTGGTTATTGGTATTCAAATCATATAGAATCAGGCAATTAGATGAATTTGAATTTAAATCTGGGACATGTTCTCAGATAAGGATTTCTATACCCAATCTACTCCACTCCATGGAACTTGTTTTTGTTCTGTATGTCCCAATATCCCACTATGTGGATCTTTCAGAAGCCTGTGTTTTCTTGCCAATCTTACTGCTTATCAGAAAACCAGTCAGCACCATGGACAGCAATATCAAAACCTGAAAGTGACTCAGCCTGGGGCAAAAGCAGGCAATGATAATTACTTGGCAATATTAAATTTGGGGGAGGGGAAAGGACTGGGAGTAGGGAAGAATGAAGAGGATACATAACTACATGGAAAGATTATTCTTCTTTTAAGAAATTTGGATTGTCAGCAAAGAATAACACTCACATTAGCATGTGGGGCTTGAGAAGCACTTTGGTATGTTGATTTGCCTTCCTGAGGATCATAGGGTCTTATACCTAGAGCTGGAAGACTTCAGAAACCATCTGGTGCCACCCCTTCACTTTTCAGATGGCATATTTGAGAATATGGGTGTGAAGCACAAAAATATTTGAACCCACATCCCCTGACTCCAGAGTTAATGCTTATACTACTATGCAAAAGTGAAGAATCTTTTCTGACATAGGAATAGCTCTAACCACTAGACACAGTTGAGTCAAAAGGTATATACTGATACCACTTTCCTAGGATTACAGAATATCAGAATTAGAGTATCTCTGTGACCAGCTATATTTGACAAAAATCACCTTTTAAAACTTCCTTTTGAGTGATGCCACAATTTATCCCAATTTTGGTTAATGTCACTTGTTAGGAAGGTTTTTTTTTTCATCTCTCAAGCCAAATCTGCTCTCTGTACCTTCACTCACTGACCCTAGTTCTGTTCTCTGGGACTAAACACAATAAATATAATCTCTCTCTTTGACATGATAGCCTTTAAGTATTTGAAGACAACCACCATGCTCTCTCATAGGAATTCTTTCTTTTAGATTAAACATCTTCAGTTCTTTCAAATAATCCATAGGTCATATTGTCAAAGGTTAACTCAAATCCCTGGTTGGTTTTCTCTGGACAAATTCCAACTCATCCCTCAGATGTATGATTTTTAAGATCACCACTCAATATGATTCTCATATATTAAAGAGTAAGACTGTGATAAGGAGGCCGTCTGAAAAAAAATATTTGAATACATTTCTAATAGAGCATCTTGAGAGGAAGGATTATTCCATTTCTATCCAAAAGATAGAGTCCTGGGCTAGAGTCAGGAAGATCTGAGTTCAAATACAATTTCATACATTTCCTAAGTGACTCTGGGCAAATCATTTTTACCTCTTTCTGCCTCGGTTTCATCATTAGTAAAATGATCATAATAATAACACCTACCTTTTAAGGTTATTATGAGGACAAAATTAGATAATATTTTAAAGCACTTTCCAAACTTTAAGGTGTATACAATGTTAACTGTTTTTATTATTGTTGCAATCACCATCATCACCATCATTACCAATGATGGGATGTGGGGAATGAACCCCAAAATATATTGGGGTGTCAGGTCAGTGTCACAAAGTGTCTCAAAATACTTGTAAGCTCAGATCATCTCCAACTCAAGGGGCAAAGATTTTAACATTTTATAGAACTTGTTGTTACCAAGGAGAAAGATACCATAAAACCTGCAAAGTTTCTAGAGAACTTATTGCCATAAGGCAGGAAGTCCTAATGAACTAGTCATTCTAAGGCTTGGTAAGCAAGCTAAATTTCTAAAAAAAAAAAAAAAAAAAAGAAAGAGAGAGAGAGAGAGAGAGAGAGAGAGAGAGAGAGAGAGAGAGAGAGAGTTAGCAAAGAGTAGAGCACCAATAGATTCTTTTATATGAGAAAAATAATTTTGAGAATTGACATCTACAGTTTGGCCTTCTAATTAGATTCAATAACAATGGGGTCCTGATAATTTGGTTAATACAAGGAATTCAAGGGTCTACTGAAACAACTTAATTACCCATTTAATGAAACAAAAAGATTCACTTTTAACAAGCTAGGCCTGCCAACTTCCTCTCTGCTTGCCTCTGGTAGTAGCTTGACCTCCCAATGGTATATAATTATTCAGGCCTTCTCCAGTTAATGCTCCTCTCTATAACTCAGCTAGGTACCATTTTTTTTGCTGGGTCTTATTCACCTCATCACAACCACCTCCTGATACAATGTTTGGAACATAGTAAAGTACTAATAAATCCTTGTTGATCAATGGCTATTACTATGTGTGGTAATGATACAGATATGTAGAGGAAAGGGAAAGCTTATAATTTGAAGTCAAAGTATCATTTTTTTCTTAACCATCACAATAACTGTGAGGTAAGACAAGTATTGTCATCTCCATTTTACAGAAGAGGAAACTAAACCACAGAAAGGTTGATTTAATTGCCTAAGATTGAACAATAAGTCACTAGCAAAGACAAGGATAGAGTACAAGTCTTCTAACTTGTAGTTTCATATCTTTTTCCATTAGGGGAGTTGTTGTGTAGTACTATAACAAAGTAATATATCCCATCATTTTCAGGAAATCTAGGCACTGCTTAGTTACTTGTTTCTTTGTTTTTCTTTCCTAAGCATATTTCCTAAACTATAAGAACATCAAAACATGGCCATTGCCTACATAAAAACACATCAATGTGATAATACTAAAGAAAGTCCAGCTGAGAAATCTGCTTCCTCCCAGTCAGTCTCCTGACCTGGACAAATTATTCTTTATCCAGGCCTTCATTTACAAGGAGTTTCAATCTGCAGCAGTAGCATACAGTTAGTCAAATACAAATCGGCTGGGGGAAAGCTTATTCATCTTGAGCAATTTTGCATTTTTCCTGCTTGGTAAAGCCTGAGTGAGGCTTATGAATAAGGGCTATCCATATGCTAATTCTGATCCTGCCTCTAGTTCTGGAGAAAGAAAATGTTTGTTGCTTTTTGAAATGCCTGGAGAGAACGAATGAATACACCCCAAAGACAGCTGCTTGACCTAGATGTATCTGTACCCCTCAGTCAAACTCATCTTGGTGCATATGTCATTTATCATCTTGTCTGGAAGATATGATGCTTAAAGAAAAAGAGCAAACACTTGCAATTTTTGTTGATCAATTTTTCTTTCCATGAGAAGCAGAAAATTATCCAATGCATTTGTTATTTGGTGATGTTTAAAAACAATGAGGAAAAACAGTATTTTAACAGTTTTAACAATCCACCAGATACTTTTCTTTCATTTCTTGGGGGAAATATACACAAAGACTATTGACAAAGTTCTTGGGTAAATTCTGCCTTGGTGTAAGTGTTTCAATTAAGGATCTATTTATCTTTGAATTGATAGGGTAGAGACTAGGCTGATGATTTCATAGTGGATTCCCAGATAGAGAAACTAGTTCTACCAAGGCAAGTGAGCACTTAGTGCAATTTAGAGCCTTAAAGAATTGCCTAATTAATAAATTATTAATTGGTTTGCCCAAGATTAAATAGTCTATATGTTTCCATGGCAAAACTTGGACCCAGTTCTTCTTGGCTCTCTTTTGATTGTCTCTTCTATTTAAATTGATATATGGCTCATCTTCACTGATAATTTTGTCTTAAGATAGGGATGACTCTCCTTTCCCTTTAGTCTTATCCTTCTTTTCTCCATTGAAGAGAGTGAAGTTTAAGTTGGAGAAGCTATGTAGAAAAAGGAAGCCTGGCCAATTAGTGGAGAGACTAAATGGGATGTTGATTGACCATTCATCCACCATGAACTCCAACATTATAGTATCAAATAATGTTTACAAAGAAGTTTGAGGAGACAATGCTACTTCAGATAAAGTTAAGCAGGTAATTCTTGGTCATAGAAATCCTAAAATATTGAGTGGTAAGAGATGAGAAAAACCATAGCAGTAAGCAACTTCAACTAATCCATTTTACAGATGAGAGGAATTAAGGCCAAACAGTAGGGACAATTAGAGAGAGTAAACAAATATACCCCAAAGACAGTTGTGTATAGCCACTTAGTTGTAGGAGAAGGATTAATTCTCAGGTCCAAATTCTTTCCATCTAGCCATAATGCCATCTAATTAATGACTTTCAATCTCAATATGTACATATTTGTCACTTCTTTTATTTGGTTTATTTTTCTCTCAACTTTTTTTTTCTTCTTTACAAATTGTTGCTTAAACCTAAATAGGATACATGTAAGGAAAAATTGCTTAATTTTCACCCGTGACTCTTAGAGATATTGGGGCTAGGTTGAAAAAAACTGATGAAAAAACAATGGTCAATGCTGATATCCCTTAATCAAAATTAAAAGAATTAATGAACCTGGGTTTAGAGGAACTGGTTTCATATTCTACCTTTGAAGTTTATTACCTGTTTAACTTTGAATAAATAACTTTCTGGACTTCCATTTTATCATTTGCAAAATAAGGTGAAATATATGATTTCTGAGGTCACTTCTGACTCTGGATCTATGATTCTATGATCTTTTATGTTCAATCAATCAATGAACAAGCACTTATTTAATAAGATGCTATCAGATGTTAGCAATGGAAATGCAAAACCAAAAATGAAACAGTTCCTACTCTCAAGGAATTTATAGTTTATTAGAAGGAAAGAAACAAGCATTTATTAAGTGCCTACTCTATGTCTGGTATTGTGCTAAGCACTCTAAACTATTATTTTGCTTGATCCTCCCAATAACCCAGGGAAGTAGGTGTTATCCTTATCCTATTTTTATAGTTCAGGATACTGAAGTAGGTAAAATTAAGTGACTTGCCCAGGATCATAATAGCTAATGAGTATCTAAGGCTGGTTTTAAACTCAGGTCTTTTTGATTCTAGACCCATTACTCAATCCACTGTGCCACTTAGCTAGTTAGGATAAATAGCATGTACATAAATATTCATGTATCCCAAATGAATACAAGAGCCATTCTTTTGTAGAGGGAATATACTTTGCTGGTAAGATATGCTAGAATATTTTTTGGGAAATAGAGATAGTGTCAAAATGAAATTCATTAATAATTTTTGAGAGTTCATTCATTCAATAGACCTTTATTAACTACCTACTATACTTAAGACTCTGTGCTGGATTTTATTATAGATATAATGATAAATTAGATGCACAAAGAATTTACAGTTTGGGGAGAAAGGCAATGCATGGCTATAGATAACAGCAAACAACAATGACAAAAATCTGTGACAATGTATGATAGATATTATCAAGTAGAGAAGTCAAATGGAGCAGGAAAAAATGGCTTAGAAGTCATACAGACATGGTCCAAGCCTAATATATTGGTAGTGGTGTGCTAGGCAGGTCACTTAACTTTTTTCTATAAGACAACTCTGTAAGACCAGATATTGCAAAAATTTTTATCAATGAAATGGCATTTGAATGAAAAAAAAAAAAACAAACAAGCTTCACTCAGGCTTGGAACCAATTACTGAGATGTTAATAAAGTACTGGTCAATGGGAAGGGAAGGTAACCATGCCTTCTGATAGAGGGCAAGATTATTGAAAGAGAAGGTGCTAACACCAGTTAGAAAGAGAATGATGGAACACATCACTGAAGCTTCTTCCTTTATAGTGGGATGATCTGTTTTCGCCAGTATTTACTGATCTCTAGGAAAGGAGAATGGAAAGCAGAAGGAAAAAGCTCAGGATTATAGTATAGGACTGGCAATATGGTAGACAGAAAAAAATACTGCCTCTAAAAGCAAAAAGCACTTACTTACAATCTCTGTAATCTTAGGCAATCACTCAACGTTTCTGGGCCTCAGTTTCCTGATCTGTAAAATAACAGGGTTAGACTAGATGATTTCGAGGTCCTACTCAGGTTCAGATTTGCAATCATATGCCATGAAATATAATATGCTATATGCCATAATCCCAAGAAAAAGGAGGGCTGAAATGCTGAGCTGCTGAATTTTTGACAATGAGGGTTTTTTCAAAAGGATAAGACAATGATTTGTGGTTGTCTCTGTGGGGAATTTCTCAATTTTCTAGAAATTGAATCTCTAGCAGGTATTTTCCTCTCTGGGACTGCATGGATATGGAGGCTATGAGAAAGTATTTGAGAAATTTGGAAAGACACAGAGTGTCAGCTATGGCTAGCAGATGACTAGTCCTAACAATGGGAACAATGGGTCAAATGACAAAATCAGTTTTGTGATCTTGTCTTATACAAGACATGGCATTTCAACTTGCCTGTGTAGCTATCACCATACTTGAATAACCGTTTTGAAAGCACATGCTATGGGAGATTTGGAAGGTGGAGTTGGGTTCCATAGAGAAGCAGCTTCTCTGGCTCACCTTAAGTGACTTCAGTATCAGGGGATTCTTGAAATCACCTTTCTACCAAAAGATCTGGGTACTACAGCAACTTCTATTAGAGCAATGATATGGTTTGCCAAAGAGGTTCAAGCAAATTCAATTGGAACTACTCCACGCTTCAGAGGTTTAAAAATTGTGTTCTTTTACTCTCAATTTCACTTTAGTAAATGCACTTTAAATACCAAGTGAGTAAAATCACTCTCAAGGTCATGCTAAGGAGAGGAAAAAACATCGAAGATCTGAATGGAATAGAGACAAAAAGTCAAACAAGTTATGAAAATACCCTTACCTTTAATTGTGCTTCCTAGGCTGTATGATATAATGTACCCCTTTGCAATTTAGTGAAATCTAGGATTATCTTTGCAGAATAAGGTTTTTGAATGAAATGCATGGAAAACCAATTAGGTTGAAAAAACAGTTATCAAAATATATAATTTTTAAAAGTTCATAGATGCCAGATTAAGAACCCTTAATCTAGACTTTAAAATTAATCCTGGATTGGAAACAGCCAGGGAGATACAAAAGCTGAAGACACTAGCCAAGGATATTCACATTTGCAGAACTAATGACTCCTGCTGAGAACTGGGAAGTCTTGCTTGACATGCACATTTGCAGGAGTTTTAAGCTCAAACTATGGCGCTACATGGTGACTTACCAGACACAACACCCTGGGTAGCTATTCTAGCTACATATCCTTAGTGTCAATTAATCAACAAACATTTATTAAGCAAACATTATGTGCCAAACATAATATTAAATACTGAAGATACAAAGAAAGAGGAAAAACCCTTTAAAACAACAACAACAAAAAACAGTTCCTGTTCTCAAGGATCCTGCAGTCTAATGCAGAAACAGTTGAAAATGAACATTTAGAACAGTTAAACAACATCCTTATCACTGATATTACCATTTATTTTTAATTCACTGAAATTTAGATGATTCAAGATAATAATAATAATAATAATAACTCGTCAGTCTGAAGAGGGAAAAGATGACTGAGGACCTCAGATCCAAGACACGGACTGGTTGAGGATCTTTTGAGCAGCAGGCAGTAAAAAGACATTCAAAAAGAAATATGATCCAGTGTTGGAAGGCCTAGTGAGAGTACAGCAATAAACAGTTGTCTAGGCTGGTCATTGAGTCTGGTCTTGTTGCAGTTTGACAAGAAGGCAATACCCATAGATTCACATTGGTATGGGGTCAAGACACCTGCCTATGACCAGTTGAACCTATTAATAGGATTATTACTAGTGATCAGGCAGAGCACAAAGCCAGAAGAATTTAGGGGCAGGTAGAATGTCAAAGGTCTAGGTAGGGATGTGCAGCAATGGGCAAAAGTAGACATGCCAACAAGTAGGTGTCTCTTGATATAGGAGAATTTGGTAGCAGGCAGTGGAGTGACAATTAGGAAAGCAGGAATGGCAGGTACAATAGCAGGCAATAGGGAAATAGGTACAGGGCCTGAGAGTTCTAGTCCAAGGGGAACTAATATGCCAGAGAGTGAGCCAAGACAAAGACACAAATCATGAGAACAAGACAGAGGCCCAGTTTTTGGAACTAGGGCACACAGTTAAATCCCAGGATGAACTGAGGCTTATGCAAAATGCCAAGGACAACAAAAAGGGCTGCTGATGCTATGGTTGTTTTTGTCAGTGTTATTGTTTTTTGAAAGATACACCCATTCTATAGAATGGATGGTTGAAAGTTAGCAGAAGGATAATAAAATAACAAAACTGCTCATCTATTATGCTTCCATTTTCTTTAAGGAGAATGACCTTTTCATTTGAAATAATAAAACAAATTTGGGAAGGAGGAAAGTAAAGACTAAGATATTGGAGGACATAGCAAGGCAGTACTTCTCTGTTTTAAATAAGTTCACACCCTTCACCCAGAGAGATATATGCAGGGTACTAAAAGAAGTCACAAATGAAATTGCTGAACCACTGTCAGCAGCCTTTGAAGAATTGCAGAGAATGAGAAAGGTGTGAAAAAACTAGAGATAGGCCAATACTATCAGAGTTTTTAAAAAGAGAAAAGGATGGATTCAACAAATTATAAAACTTTGAATTTGATATCTATCCCCAGCAAAATTCTATAGCCTATTAGTTTCTTCATACTTAGAAAAGAAATAGCTATCGCAAGGAACCAGTTTAATTAACACTAAGAATGATTCCTGCCAAAATGCCTTATCTCCTTTTTTTTTTTTTGATTAGCTTCTAGACAGAATGTCGTGAACACTGGATTTCAGCAAATCATTTCAATGCCATCTCTTTGGTGCATCAAAACAGAGACATGGGTTAGATGACATTTCTCTCCTTGCTCAGGAGAGAAACTTTATTAAAAAGCTGTCATTATCAGAGTACGATAAGGTTTGGGAAATGTTTCCTCTACATTATTTCATTTGAATTTCCACAACAGCCCTGTTAAGTAACTATTGAATTTTTAACCACCTCCATTTTATAGGTAAACAATCTGAGGGTCAGAAAGGTTACATGAATTGTCCAGAGTCACCCAGCTATCAAGTACCTGTAGACCATGGAGGACCTAAGTTTGGGGAATGAGAAACACCATGACAACAAGAGCCACAAGGTAGTTGCAAAAAGAAAAATTCTGAACAATGGAAAAGATAAGGGATAGGAAGTATATACTTCTAATCAGGACCCTGAAAACAATACTGCAGACTGATCCACTTTTATGCAAAGTTCCAACAATATGCCTCTGATATAGGTAAAAGCCTCACAAAGCTAGACCAAGCAGCTTTGAGTCTCTTTGACTGGGAATCAGTTCATCAATTCCATCTTATATAATACTTGTTAACTAATGATTCACATTGACACATAAAGGCAAATAAGGAAACTTCATTGTCTGGGTTCAGAGAAACGTCACTATATGTCTGAAATCAAGAGAGCAACTCCTGTTCAACCTGTCTTGATTTAAATAACCTTTCAAAAAAATTCCCTGTCTACTACAGTGTCAGAAGAAGGATTGGAAGCAGGCTTTCCAGACTTTAGGGCCACCCCTCTATCTGTCTTATTACAAAGCCTTTCAGCTCTTAAGATTTCATAAATGTAGAATGAAGTTTTCTTGCCCTTCTCTCATTCTCTGCAATTCTTCAAAGACCACTATCAGTGGGTTAGCAATGTCACTGGAAACCTCTCTGACAGTACAGTTATGTGGAATTAAAATGATTTGAACAACTGGAAATCAAAAAGTATTGAGGAAAAATAGTAATGTAAACCTAAAAGGGTGGGGGAAGGGTCTTCCAGTGGTGAACCAAAGGGCTATTTTATATTTAACATTTTTATTAATTATTAAAATGCTTATCACAGTTTTAGCTGACATAAAACTGGGAAACAGCTAATACATTAGTTGCCAAAATCAGGACCTATAACAGAATATACATAAGTAGTTTATTGGGGCTAGGATTAGCCCCAATACAGGTCTCTTTGCTGTAGAGCCCCATGATTATTATTTAGACATTTAAGCTAAAATTCCTGACCCAAAGTTCCCTAGATTATTTATAGGAATGCTAGCCTCATCGACTTGCTCTATCTTCCTGGTTCCTGATTGTTTAGCCAGTTTCTCTACTTAGTTTGATCCTTATGGAACCTTGCCCCTAAATCCAATCCAATCTAATTAACATTTGTTAAGTGCCTACTATTTTCTGGACACTGCACTATGTGCTGGGGATATATAGTTAATACAAAGAAAGACAGTTCCTGCCCTCAATAAGTTTACAATATAAAGGGAGTAGGGGAGAGAAAATACCAAAAAAAAGGCAAGGAAAGGGTTAATAAGAGGAAGAACAGGACATTGGGTTAACCAGCACAGGGGCATCTCATTCTATGGAGCTGAAACTAGGCAGGGCAGCAAATACAAAGTGGAGTGATCTGAGAGTCCAGTTTCTGCCCTCTCTAAAAGAAGGTAGTGGAAGGAGTTGGGTACTACCCTTATTAACCACCACCCCCATCAGAGAAGAGAGTATGCTGAGGAAGGTGATGTCAACCAAAATTTGAATTAGCAGATTGACAATGATGTTAAGTAATGAATTTATACTGGGGAGGGGGGGTCATCTTGTTCCAAGATGTGAAACTAGGTAGGGTAGCAAATGCAAAGTGGAGCTGACCCTCTGTTTGTGTTCTGATGTCTAGTGTTTATATGTAAGATGTGCCTTTGTGTTCCACAGGAGTTATCTGTGTGTGTGTGTGTGTGTGTGTGTATAACAGGAGTTATATACTCAGCAAAAATTCGTTAATCACTTATTATGAGTCAGGCACTGTATGGGGCTTTAGGGAAACAGAAAAAAAATGAAATAGTCCCTGCCCTCAGGGAGTTTACATTCTATCAAGGACACAACAAGACACATATACATAAAAGTAAATACAAAATAAATATGAGGTGGTTTGGGGACAAGCTGCTTGCCTTCCCTCAGTACCGACTTCTTTCTCTATTAAAAAAAAAAGTGATCTCTCGGATCTCATCTGATTCTAATTCTACAAATCTGAGAAAGGTTATTGACTTAGCTCTATACTTCCCAACTGTGCTTTACCCTTGAATTTCTGGCAGATGTTCAGGCAGCCCATCCTTCTCCTGTATCTAGCCCTTACCCTGTGTTCCTAGCTTTGCCTCTCTTCTGACTCTTGATCCAAGACCTGCTACCGTTGACAGTCGGAGGGCTGTCAGAACCTAAAGAACCCCCCCACACACACACACACACACAAACACACACTACTCATTTTCCATTCACAAATTTTTAGTGAAAGCTTTAACCTAAAAGCTATACATATGTCAACAACACTACTACAACCTCACTTCAATTTCAAAATTTAAATGTGTCTAATGGATCAAGAGAGTTTCAACAAATTATGGAAAAAAAACCATGATAGATGTGTAATTCTTTCCATTTCCAATTCAACTGGTTGGAAGAAGAAAATCAGTGATAAAAGGGATTACTTTGACTAGAAGGGGTAGATCCACCAGCCCTGAGCTATATTGGGGTGATAGATTTAGTCTTTCCTTAAAGCAGATAGAGCTAATTCGTCTCTCGCAGGCTAGAAGGTTATTCTCAGACTTGTCTGGCCAAAGAAGAGATTAAGGAGAAGAGCATCGGAGCCGAAGTGGAAATTAGAGGAGAAAGGAAAATTGCCAAGAGAAAATTGATCAAGTGAATGCAATTGCTAAATCCTTATCAACCTCATCCAAAGCACTGCATTATCTCCATAGAACACACCTAAAATCAATTTATAAAGTCTTGTATAAACCCAATAACAGCTGTTGACTTTTTTGAGCGGAGAGGGAAGTCTTCATCAAGGCAAATTATATTTTCTGAATGTCAGAATAGAAATTTGTCTCAAATTACACTTTGAACACAATTCCTAAACTTCATGTTAACAAGGCTCTTCTGAAATCGCATCTGGTTAATATTTGAAGAGTATTGGAAAGTATCTAATAGTCATGCCACTTGAAAACTAGAGCTGCATGCATCCTACTTCCAAATTCCAATTGGACTTTTCCCCTTTAACATTACTCTATAATTCTTTTTTCTTTCCAAAAGAACAATGTTCCTTTCTTAAAAAGTCTGAGCACTTTGTGTTGTTTTGAAGATATTGTCATTTCTTTCTTTGGAAAAGAACACAAATCTCAGTTATGATTCAGTTTCATGACTTCCATCAAAATGACTGGAGAAGATTTCCTTTTTTCTTCCTAGAGAAAACAAAATAAAGTAGGTTAACTCTCAGCAGACCTAGGGAGATACCCAAGTTGCTCAGATGCCTGAAACATTTTCCTTTGAAAATATATTTTATAGTCAATAAAATATGATATAATATGTAATATAAACAGCCAATAACAACAGTCTCAATAATCACATAAAATTAGGACATTATTTCTCTTTTTAAAATATATCTGTTCACTTTTTCATTTCCTGTTCAAGCTTCTCCTGGCCATTCCTCTATACCTGGATCTGATATGAACCTTTTCTTTAGTATACAAGTCTGAAAACTGTGAATGATAAGTGCTGGTTTTCAGAGGACCCTTTCTAGTTTAAACAGAGTCTTTCATTGCTCAAAAGAAAATACCTAAGTCTGAAGGAAAATGAACCATGGATCACCTTCTCAGGAATGACTAAAGCCTACAGGGAAAAGGAACAAGAAAAAAGAGAAGCAAATATTCAAATGAATATATATATGGATGAAACTACACTTCTGAGGGAGGACAAGTGAAATACTTCTGTCAGGGGACAGTGACAAGGAAGCAAATGACCAGGAAGTATATACTGATGACTTGTGTTTGTGGGTACAGCATTTTCCTGACATCCTCTTTAAATTATCATAGAAAGCACCTATTAAGCTCATTTACTAAGATTCCATCTCTTCTCATAGGTCCACTTGGGCAAAGAATCATAAATTTGGAGCAAGGAGAGATATTAGAGGTCATCAAGTCTAACCTCATTTTACAGATGAAGCACAGAGAATTTAATGTTAGTTAAAGTTAAGTTAATTTAAAATTAGTTATTTAAAGATAAAATTAAGTGACTTTCCTGGAATCATGTAGCTTGTAAATTTCTGAAGCATAATACAAACACAGCACGTAGACTTTCTTCAAGTCTAATACGTATCATTATTAATAAATAAAACAACTGAGTGTTTAGGTTTTTATGTTGACACAAAGTTAGGAGGTAATGTAGTGCAATGTTCCCTGAACCCAGAGAGATCCATATTCTGTTCCTAGTCTTGGTGCTATTCTAAGTCATGGATCTTTAAACAAATCTGGAAGCTGAGATGACTTGGGTCAAATCTCCCCTCCCCTCTCTGACATATTGTCAGTGTAATTCTGAGCAAGGAAGTTAACTTCTCAGAATCCCTCAAGCTCTATAAATTGGAGGATTTACAAGCTCCCTTTATTATTTATAGAACTCCCTTTTGGGGAGTTCTCTTTGTCAATGAAATCACAGGCTTGGTTCTCTATCCACCCATCCCCCCCCCTCCAAATGAGAATAACAATATGCAATTATTCTATCTTGTGGTAATTTTAAGAACTTGATGTCATCCACTCCACAAGAAATTCAGAAAAATTGCTGATGATTATAAGAAGTAAAAGTTTCATTAAGAAGCTTCAGAAAGAGATGGGGGGGGGAGATAAAGGAGATTGAGTTCAAGTTCTGTTGGAGGAAAAAGAAAGATCCAAAACAGCTTGAAGTGATGAAGTACATCAAGAAAACAGGAGAAGGGAGAGATGGGTATAAACAGAATGGTTTTAGAAGTCCTTGACTTTACTTTTTGACTCAATGTTAAGCTTCAAATCCCAGCTGCCTGTCTTGAAAGACTGTGGGGAAGGGATTGTTCTCCTGAAAACAAAATATTTTTAAAAGCAGAAACCAGCATTCTTTTCAAAGAATGTTCTAAACAAGATGGTAGAATAGGGAATAAAGGCCTAGGATCCAAAAAGGAAAAATTAGACTCTCTAAAAAGCATCAAAGGACCTCTATAGTTATGAAAAAGAAATTGATGGATTTGGGGGGCATTAAAAGGACCATTAAGAGGCTGCAGGAAATGGAGCTAGGACAAAGCAGAGATATTATGTGGAATGAATCACCCTCTATACTATAGTTAAAGGCCAAGATCAAGTTCTGGAGCAAAAGAGAAAATAATTCCCAAGATAAAGGTAGGGAAGAGGAGGCTACACAGCAATTCCTAGTTTCTGAGCACACACAGAAGGATACATAAATCCAGTTAGTTTAATTTCTGTGGATTCAAAATGAGCAAACTTCATTACAAAGGAAAAGTTTCTGGAAAAAATCCTCAAGCAATCTTTTTTAAGAAATCCAATTGACAGTAAAAAACAAAACAAAACAAACAAAAAAAAAACCATGAGACTTTGGGATGGAAGAAACTCCAGAACATATGAATTAGCTGCTGGGAAGATCCTCATCCATGTCCTACTCCTATTCATGTGTGTTCACAGAGTGCTAATCTTTTCTTTCTCTGTACTCTCTCCCTGATATCAACAAGTTGTCTATACAGACAACTCACAAATCTTCAGTTCTAACCCTAGTCTCAGAATCACAAAATCATCATGATCTCCCTTGGGCAAGGAGCAAAGCAGAAGCAGACCAGCGAGAACCTCACTTGGGATGCAGAGGAAAGAAGGTGAAGGGAGGGGTATAGGAAGTACGCTATCTGATAACTTCCTTGGACTTGGAGTCAGACAGAAGTTGGAATAATATCTCAGACTTACTAACTGTATGGCCCTGGACAAATCACTTAACCCTGTTACTCTAACTTGGAGTTAATAATAGTACCTTTCTCACAAGGTAATTGTGAGGCACAAAGATATAACATATGCAATGCGATTTGTAAACTGAGGAAAAATACATTATTACTTTTATAGATTTCTTGCTAAGAAGGCATTAAGCTCAGTGGTTTCAAACTGTCAAAAGAATGGGAAAAGTTGTCAGTGACCTTTAAATTTCAAAATCCTGATGAAAAGTTCTGCCTACTCCCCCCTCCAATTTCAACTTTGATTGAATGAGATTGTGATGAGAAGGAACTAGAATGAAAGATAGTCCTAAGACATTTCTTTCCTTTATTTTCTAGTGGTTTGAAAGCAAAATAAGATCTTTTTACAGAATGCCTTTCCTCCTTCAAGATGTAACTCATATACCATCTTATACACCAATCCTTTCCTACTCTCCTCAATTAATAGTAATGTTTCTCCCAAACTACCTCATATTTTAATCATTTCACCATCAGGTATATCACCCATATCCATCCCTTCTCTATTTCCACTACCTCATCTTACTTTCAGGATACCTTATGTACATCAGTGCTACAGCTTCTTAACCAATTTTCTTTCCTTATTCTAATCCATCCATTACACTTCTAACAGAGTAAACTTTCCTATGTTTGTGTGTATGTGTATGTGTGGTTGTGTGCTGGGGAGAGAGAAACAGAGACAGAGACAGAGAGAGGAAGGAGAGGATGATGAGGAAGGACAGGAGAAGAATGACGAGGAGATGCAAAAGGAACACTAGGAGATACAAGAGGAACATGAGGAGAAAGAAGAGGAAGAAGATGAAGACAAGATGGGGGAGGTAAAGAGGAAAGGAGAATCTCTTCAATATATTATCTTAGAGAATTATCTAGGACATTGAGAGATTAAGCCATTTACCCAGAGTAATAACGACAGCAATGTATTAGAAGATAGACTTGAATATGGGTCTTCCTGACTTCAAATCTGGTTCTTTATTTATTTATTATGCTCTGCTTCCCTCAGAATCAGTCAACCTGGCTTTAGAAGTCTTGTTCTGTGGTACTCATGCAAACTAACATTTTTTGCATGACCACTTCCTCTCACCCATATTTTGGGCAGATGTTTTCTTTCTCACTCTAAATTATAGGAATGCTAAATCTGGGATCAATGAACTTTTTGAAAATTGACAACTATTTCTTTTGTAATCCTATGTAGTTTATTTTAAATTTTTAAGATTATTTTAAAAAGTAATCTACAGGCTTCCCCAGACTGAGAAAGGGAGCATCTCTCTCTCTCTCTCTCTCTCTCTCTCTCTCTCTCTCTCTCTCCCGCTCTCTCTCTCTCTC
>JAJPUD010020171.1:562-25194 GCA_023553655.1 Myrmecobius fasciatus
TCTCTCTCTCTCTCTCTCTCTCTCTCTCTCTCTCTCTCTCTCTCCCCTCTCTCCCTTTACTTCTCTCCTCATCCTTCCTTCCCTCTTTTTCCTTTTCTCTCCTCTTTCCTTCTCTCTTCCTCTGCTTCCCTCTCCCTCTTCCTCTCCTTCCCTCTCCCTCCCTCTGCCTCCCTCTCTTTTCCTCTCTCCCTCCCTCCTTCTCCCTTTTCCTCTCTCTATTTCCCTCTCCCTTTTGTCTTACCCTCACCCTCTCCCCCTCCGCATATGCCCAGCACTCTTCTGCCCCTGTTGGTAGATCAGATAACCAGCATACTATGTCCTTACTATACACCAGATACAGTATTAAGCACTAGAAACACAAAGAAAGGCATTAGTCACTGCCCATGGGACATTCTAATGGGGGGTAGAGCATGGAAATAACTGGGTACAATATAAATGAAATGCATTTATCTACCCTACTTCCCCCCAAATACTCTCTGAAGGCAGAGCCTCTATCATTTCTCATCTATATATCATCTCCTCTATATATCCTCAGCATTTAACACAACCATGTGTTTAATAAAAGCATATCCAATGTTTGGGGCCATCATCCTGAATTAGAGGCAGCTAGATAAACAATGGATAGAGTATTATTTCTAGAGCCAGGAAGATCTGAGTTCAAATTCAATATTAGACACTTAAGATCCTGGGCAAATATAAACTGCTTCAGTTTTCTCATAGGTAAAATGAGTAATAGCACTTATCTCCCAAGGTTACTCCAAGGATCAAATGAGATAATATTTTGTAAAGTGCCTGACATATAGTAGCCACTTGAAAAATGCTTATTTCTTTCCTGTTTTCCTTGCTCAATTCCCCTTGTTATCAGGAATATTCATTCATGAGGTGACTGCTTAGATATAGTCTGTGAACATGGAAGAGAACCAGTTATATCATCCTAACCTCATTAAGGGAAAAGAGTTGTTGTTTGTTCTTCATTCTCGAAGAGGAACTTAACACTGAGGAGGTGATGCCATGACATGCAAGTGAATTGGATTTAAATGAGAGAGGGTTGTCTAAGGTCACCAGCCTCACTTTCTCCTCCAGAGCCATCTGGGTCCAGTGGCCAGATATAGATCAGGAGGACTGGGGATGGCCCTGAATGAAATGGGCATTTTTAAGCTAAGGTCTTCAACAGGTCACAGTTTGACTGAGGCTGTACCCATTTGGTGATTAAGTAGAAATTGAGGCAAGAATCTCCTGTTTCACCTAGTCCAAAAAGTCTGAATGAATGAATGAATGAATCTGGGAGGGGAAGATCCTCAGGATTTGTGGTTAAAACAGAAATCACTGCTGTTTACATTCAGTCTGAGTCAATCAGAACCCACACTATGACCAAATGTGGCTTGGCCTAAGACCTATTGAATGGCAATTAGAATCAGATTGGTTTTGTTTTAAGGCCTGGTCCTTAAGAAAGAAATCTAGCCAGTAAACCCCAAATATCTTGGGATGATTCAGAGGTACAAAAGAGAAAAAAAGCACTTTTAAGAGCATCTGAAGGTAAAGGTATGACACCCCATATGAACAGAGGAAGGAAAGGAGGAGGAACAGAGGAAAGGAAAGGAGAGAGGGAGGGAAAGAAAAAATGAAGGGAGAAAAGAAAGAAAGAGGGAGGAAGGAAGGGAAGGAGGAAGGGAGGAAGGAAGGGAAGAAGGAAGGAAGGGAAGGAGGGAAGAATGGAGGGAGACAGGGAGGTAGAAAAGAAGGGAGGGAAGGAAGGAAGAAAAGGAGGAAGGAAGGGAAAGAAGGAAGGGAAGGAAAGGAAGGGAGGAAGGGAAGAAGGGAGGAAGGGAGGAAGGGAAGGAAGGAAGGAAAGGAAGGAAGGAAAGGAAGGAAAGGAAGGAAGGAATCTTCCAACTGACCAATTCCAGGCCAACTTGTTGTTTGTCCTTAGTCCTTGAAGAGAACCATGATTATCAGGGAGATAATGCCATGATATGCAAGTCAATTGGATTCAAGGGGAAAGGGTAGGATTTGGTGTCAGAGGACCTCAGGTCAAATCCTGAATTTATTACTCAATCTCCGTTTCCTCCTTTATAAAATGAAGGTTTTGGTCCAGGTGTTCTTTGAAGGCCCTTTTCAAATATAAATGGATGACCTGGTGATGGTGAGCACTCTGTTCTCTGGAATAGGAAAGAAACTTTAGAAGTCATCCAGTCTGCTATCTATAGCTTGATTGTCTATTCTATTACCACAGAATGTGATCATTTCTTTTTCTCTCTCTGTGGTACTCACATTCTAGGTATATGCCACTGGGCATTATATTTCTAATTGCTGGGAAGATCATCGAAGTTGAAGACTGGGAAATATTTCGCAAACTGGGGCTGTACATGGCCACTGTGCTTAGTGGGTATGTCAGTTTTTGGATGGAGGGTGGGGTGGGGGTGGGAAAGAGTGCGGTTAGGTTATTGCTGAAAAATGGTACCATAGATATAGACTCCTTCATCTGGATCTGGAGGACCTGACTTGAATCTTGCCACCATTGTCTACTGCCTACATGATGTTAGGCAAGCCCAAATGGCATGTATAGCAAGAGAGAATATCCTGGACTTAGAGTCAGAAGTCCTATGACACCCAAGGAATGACTTTTAGTGATCTTGATGAACTCATTTCATTTTTTCATCCTCAATTTCTTCATCTATAAAATAAAGAAGTCCAACTAGAAGTCCCCTAAAGTCTCTTCCTATTCAAAAATCTATGATGGCAAGACACCTCTATGCTTCAATTTTCTCATCCGCCAAATGAGAGTCTTGGACAACATGATCTCAACTCTAGAGAATAGCCAGAAATAATAAAAAATTAAAAGGACTATGAACTCCCTTTAATTTCCTGGCTAGTTTTTTAAAAAGAGTTCTAAGACAAATAGATTCTGGATCTGCTCTTAATTGTTAAATTGGAAAGAGATTACACTGTGATAATTGCTGGCTTTGCAGACAATGATCTGACTTTATTGTTCCAGGCCTCCCAGTTGCTCAGAAATCATTTTCTGAGAACATCCTGTAGGGTTTTAGGAACATTCTAAGGAAATATTCATCTCACTGGTGACATCTCTTGGCCATCCAAATGCCTTCCAGGGCTTAGTTCTGTTGTGAAGCCTGTGATATCCCCTGGGCTATTATACCTGCAATTGCTCAAATTCTATAGTGTTTGAAGTTGACAAAAGCATTATTTTCAGAATAACCCATTTGAGGTTTATATCTCCATTTTAAAGATGAGGTAACTGAGGCTCAGAGTGGTTAAATGATATACCCAAAGTCACATCAAGAGAACCAATATGGTAAAAGGCCCAGCTTCTTAAACTTGGTTCATGACCCCATATGGGACCTTGTAACTAAATGTGGGGATTGCTAAAATATGATTTATTATCAGCAAATGTTGATTTGTATATCTACTTTATATACCTATATACCTGGGATCACATAAAAATTCTTCAGGCTTGGGGAAACTAGATAGTCCAGTGGATAAAGCATTAGCCCTGGAGTCAGGAGAACCTGAGTTCAAATCCTCCCTCAGATACTTCATACTTCCCAGCTGTGTGACCCTAGGCAAGTCACTTGACCCCAATTGCACTTATTAACAAAAAAAAAAAAAAAAAACAAAATTCTCAGGTGAAAAGGGTCACAAGTGGAAAAGGCTTAAGAGCCCTCATCTAAGGGATAAACAACTGACCCCAGATCGAAGAGGACCTGAATTTGATCCCTCTGCTGACACATGCAGGATTCTGGGACCAGTCACTTAAACACTTGAGTATTCTAGGCAATTTCTAAGACTATAAATTATAAAGAAGATCCCAATTTACATTGGTAGAAAGAGGTTCCTAATCTCAAATCCAACTGTGAAATTACACATCCAATCCCAGTCCCTATTTCTGCACAGCAAAGACCTGTCCAAGCTTGTCTCCTAACCCTTAAACTACTGCTCCTATTATTAGCCTCACACATTATATGCCACCCATTCCAAACCAAAAAGAAGTTCATTTTTACTATTTTTATTTTCTCTTCATTCAAATAAGACTGTGAGGAAAAGACTAAATAGTGCAATCTACCTTTTCATCATTTCTTTGTGATCCCTGCCATGAGTTCCTTCTATGCAATGAGAAATTAAGACATTTTCCATGTAGTACAAATACCATTGCAGCTGATTTCAACCTTGGACAAGCAAGGATTTACTCTAAATGGCTATAGCTTTAAATGATCATTTTGATCTGTGTATTTCATCTACTGATTTCTCCCTGTTTCTTCTGTCTCCCTAGATTGTGTAAATTCGGTATTTAACTTAAATGAGGACACTTTCTTTGGAGAGGGCTAAAGAATCTCAAAATATGACAATCGGAAAAAATAGGGAATACCTGAGAGTCTGAAGTCTTCCTCAGGCTATTATGACTGGGTCTGTCTGGATGATAATATGGGGTAGCAGAAAAAACAGTCAAGGAGACCTGAGTCCTTAGTCTTGGTTCTTGCCATTAACCAAACATGTGATCTTGGGGAAGTCATTTAACCTTCATATCTAAATTTTCTGATCCATGAAATGGATTAGGGGAAGCAGGGAACCACTCTGTTTGCAAGGTTGCTGTCATGATCAAGTGAGATAAGATACGTGAAAATGTTTACCCAGAGTTTCTATATCAATATAAAAAGGTATTTTTACTTTGTACTGATAAATAGCTTTGGAGTAGAGATGACCTGAGTTCAGATTCTATCTCTGATGCATACTAGGTATATAACCTTGGGAAAATCAATTAACTTCTAAGTGTCCCCAAGCAAATCTTTAAGACTATAAGTGACAAACTGCTGAGCTATTTAATGGAAGGAGTTTTATACACAGGAGTTTGCCACATCCATAAAATCATAGTTCTAGTTATATATATATGTATGCTTATATATACACATAGATATATTTGTATATATATATATATATATGTATACATATATATATATACATACATACACAAATGTTTTGATGGATCTATTATCCCAGTAAACATGAGCATTCCTCCTACTAGAGTAATTATCTATAAAATTGTCTTTTTGTTTGCAGGCTTGCCATACATTCCATTGTAATCCTCCCACTCATATACTTGCTAGTTGTACGAAAGAACCCTTTCCGGTTTGCCATGGGGATGGCTCAGGCTCTGCTCACAGCCCTCATGATCTCTTCCAGGTAAATTAAGATATTTTGTTTTCCTGGTAACAAATAAGGTCAAAGAGAGTGTCTGAATCTTGTCTTTATCTGTCCGCTTTTCTATTTTGTAATGGCAGATGCAAAAACTCTGTGGTTTTAGAAATAACCTTTAGATTGAAAAATTGTATTCTTGGTATCTTTTGGTAGTAGCTGTGGTGTCTCTGCCTGGGAATATATTTCCTCTCCCACCAAATGTTTTTCATCTTTCCGAGTGTAAAACAATTTTTAAAGATTTTGTTGTAAGAGGTATAATTAGCTCTCAGAATTTTTGTAGATGTATTGTGGTAAATGTAAGTCTTTATACTCTTTAAGATTAACCTTCTAGAAGAAAAAAACCTCAACATTCAAGAAGTATGGGGCTGGCATTCTATAACTCTGAGCTGTTTTCCATTTTTGTTGTTCAGCTCAGCAACACTACCTATTACCTTTCGCTGTGCAGAAGAAAAGAACCAAGTAGACAAGAGAATCACCAGATTCGTTCTGCCTGTTGGTGCAACAATCAACATGGATGGAACTGCCCTCTATGAAGCAGTCGCTGCTGTGTTCATTGCACAGCTCAACAATTTGGATCTGGACATTGGACAGATAATCACCATTAGGTGGGCTGAGAGTGTCATATAAATGTTCATCACTATAAAGCACTCCCTATATAGATCTACCTATAAAGCACCTATGAAGATAGCTCAAGCTATTAAGTTTTCTCCAGTTAAAGATTATATTCCTTTGGCTTCTACTCTGTGTAGCCTTATGTCCAAGAATAAAAAAAGCTACATACAATGAAGTTCTTGAACTCAAGATATTAGCCATTGTGGTTTCTTCCATAGGCATGTCTGTTCATTGAGATTGGCCTCATAGTAGGACTGATTACAATCTACCATATTCTACCAATATTAGACCAAAGAATCCCCCAAGCCAAACCATCTTGGTTTGTTGTTCAGTCATTTTTCAGTGGTATCTTGATTCTTCATGACTTCATTTGAGGTTTCTTTGGCAAAGATATTGGAGTGTTATGCTATTTCCTTCTCTAACTCATTTTATAAAAGATGAGAAAACTGATGTAAACCAGGTAAAGTGACTTGTACAGAGTCATACAGCTAATAAGTTTCTGAGGTCAAATTTGAACTCAGGTCCTGAATCCAGGCTCACCCCTCTTTGAACTATATTCCAAGATGGCTTTCAGATGAGAACAGTGAAGCCTTGAACATGACTTATGTGACAAGACTTAGAACTAAATACTGATTCCAAATCTTTCACTTTCACTCTAGGTGTTCCTTCCTCACCTTGGTTCTACATTTTCTAGATTCCTCTAATTTTTTACCCTGACTACTAGAGTAGGCTTTGGACCTACATTTAAAACAGCCAAGATACATATACATTTATTCATTATCATTTAGCCATATACTTATGTTATCCTCAGCCACTGGCCCTAGCCCAATAATAATAATATGAGACCCATAAAAATTGTTTTTAAAAAAATCTTTGTTGGCTCCACCTGGGAGTTTCTTGATCTTTCTACATAATGCTATTTTGTACTCCTTGTATAGTGTAGGTGCTTAATGTTTCCTGAATTGAATTTGTTCGCCTCACTTTCTGGATACTCTTCCATCCCTTAAAACAGCCAGTGGTGTAGTAGAGTACTAGACTTGGAATCAATAATCAACTGTGTCACTTTGGGGGAGTCATTTAGCTCCTCTGGGTCTCAATTTTTTCTTCTATAAAGAGAATGGTTTTGACAAGATGATCTCTATGATCATGATGCACAGTAAATAGCTTCAGGGCTAGAGTCAGGAAGATCTGGATTCAAATCTGGACTGAGGCATTTATTTACTATGTAACCCTGCCTCAGTTTCTTCAAATGTAAAATGCAGATCATAATGTCACTCACTTCCCAAAGTTATCATGAGGATATAATGAGAAAATATTTGTAAAATGCTTAGCACAGTGCCTAGCCACATAGTAGATATATATGAATGTTAATTTTCTTTCTTCCTTTCTTTCCTTTCTTCCTTAGTTCTTTTTTCTTTTTCTCCTTCCTTCCTCCCTCTCTTCATTTTAACACTACAATCCAAGGATTTTTATGAGACTGGGTAGTTAAGACACTCACAGAGTCACAAACAAAATCATATTTGACATCATAGCATTTGACCTTGAAAATCACTCTGAGTGCCATAAATTGTGAAATAACTGCTCAAGTACAATTTTTTCAGGATTGAATTTAGACTAGTAATAAGATCTCTGATCTTTGTATCTCTTCCAATGTACAATGCTCTTCAGATGCTTAAGCCTTCCTTCTCCATAAATGTTTATTAACTAGGATTAAATTCTAGATCTCTGAATACCCCCATTCTTAAAACTGAGACCTGAGAATGTGAAAAAGGCCTTCTGAAAAGTTTTGTTTTCTTCTACTTTAAAAAAAAAAAACCTTTGAATCAAAGGCAAATTTCACTGAAGCCTCAGAAATTTCTTAAAGTTGAGTTTCAGGTCTGAGGAAGTGGTATGTCTAGACTTTGTGGGGGCAGAGCTGAGGTCTAAGTCAGAATCCTCCTTGACTGACTACATGTACTCTCCCAGTTCCATATCCAACTTCAGTCTGCAGAAAAATGTTGGTAATTCTTGATACACCATTGTTTCCTGTTTGGTAAGCCAAAGTGGTCTAAATTGCAGTTGTGGCCACAAAACCACCCCTTTGGGAAAAAAAGTAGTATTATGGGCTCAGATTAAATCACCTACTTACCAGGAAGAGGAAAGCTCTGTTGAAATTGAGGCAAACCAGAGCCCAGAGTTTGGCTGAGCTGCAAACACGTAACCAAATTGAGCAGTGTTGGAAGGATGCTTGAAATTTTGTAACTCATGGTGGAATTTGTATGTGGAAAGTAACTTAGTTATACAATAACAGTTAACATACCTATAAAACTTTTCAAGGTTCATACTTTCCCTGCAAGAGCCATATGGGAATAGATAGTTTAAGAATTATTTATCTTACTCATTTTAGAGAAGAAATGGAACTCAAGAAGTTAAATGATTAGTCCATAGTTACATAGCTTAGTATAAGAGCTAAGGTTCAAACTCAGGGTGTCTTTCCATCAAACAATAATACTGAAACTTGAGAAGTGTAAAGGATTTCACCTGAGAGTAATTTGGTAGAAATGAAGTGTCAAATGCCTAGTCATTTGATGTATGTGAAGTCTATGGTTTGAAGGGAAAGATAATTTGGGAAACACAATTCTCTGCCTCAGACTTAGGAATTCCTGGGTAAAACCAAAAACAAGTTCCTACATTAATATTCATTCTTTCTCACTGACCAAAGCTTTAGGAAGTGTATTGATACAGCAACACATTCCCCAATTAGTCAGTGAGCAGGGACTTTTGTCTTTCTATGGATCATCCCCATTTTTAATAACAGTGCTTATTTTTATTATTACCTTATAATAGGTAAATTAAAATACCAAAGATTTCATCTATAAAACCTGGTTTGCTCTTTCTTGTGATGTTCTCAAACTATTCTTTTTTGTCTACTAGCTGCATGAAAAGATAAACAATTCCCTTCTCAGAGCCTCAGTCTGTTCATCTATTTAAAAAAAAAAGTGTGGGGGGAGAATAATACTTGCAAATCACTATTTAATGGAGTTGTTAGGAATATATTTTGTGAACCTTACCAAATGAACAAATGAATGAAAGAAAATATATTTATTAAACATTTCTTATGTGTTAAGTTCTGGGGATACAATTTTTTTTGAGAAGTTGGGGCAGAGTACAGATTACTAAATTCCTTTAAGGCCAAATCATAAATCTTACAGGCAAGCTAGGTGGTACAGTGTGGATAGAGTGCTGGGCCTGAAATCCAGAAAAGTTCAAATCTGACCTCATACACTCCCTAGCTATGTGACCCAGGGCAAATCATTTCACTCTGTTTGCCTCAGCTACCTTCTCTGTAAAAATGAGCTCAAGGAGGAAATAGCAAATTACTCCAGTACCTTTGCCAAAAAACCCTAAATGGAGTCATGAAGAGTCAGAAATTACTAAAAAATTACTAGAAGAATATGAACCTTCCTCTGACCACATCAGCATGATGTAATTTCCCCCTCCTCTAAAACTATTCTTCATTTGATACCTGTAAATATTGATGCCATTTTCTTATGTCCCTACTAGGTCATAAGTTTCTTGAGGACAGAAGTAATAATCCTTCCTTTGCCCCCACAGATTCACATTATTAATTAATAGTCATGAACTTTTCTTGGTTTGATTTCAGAAAGAAGTTGCAATAACAGTCAGGTGTAAGACAGAAGATCTTAAAAGAAAGATTATATTTCTAACTCTTTTTCTTGTGTATATGTTTTGCCCATAGTGTCACAGCAACAGCTGCCAGTATTGGAGCTGCGGGAGTGCCCCAGGCAGGGCTAGTCACCATGGTCATCGTACTGAGTGCTGTTGGCCTGCCAGCTGAAGACGTCACCCTCATCATTGCTGTTGACTGGCTTCTGTGAGTTGTACTTTTCTGACTTGAAAACAACTATAACAATCTCATTATCCTTAAAGGAGTGGTAGGACAAATTCTTTCAAGATGGGCCAAGGAGTCATCTGCTATCTAAATTTCTTTCCAATGACGCCACCTGATAAAATGCTTAAAAATTAACTCATCATAATAAAGATGAGTGCTGATTTTAAAATACCAATAAAGAATATCACCATCATCTCATCTGATTAGGCCCAAGGTTAGATATTGGGCAGGGAACAAAAAGACAGATAGTAATGAGATTAATGACTATCCATAATTTCACATCTATCCCCAATGTGCCTCCTATCTAGTCCGAGACCTCAGCAATCTATTGATCATAACATTTTAAAGCTTGAAAGATCATAGAATTTATAACACAAAAGGGGGCTTAGAGAACATTTAGTCCAGCTCCTTCAGTTTATTGATGAGAAAACTGAGGCACAGAAAATGCAAGTTATTTACCAAGAAGTCACACAGGTGACTGTAACAGAGCAGGGATCCAAACTCAGGTTTACTGATTACAAATGAAATGTTCTATTTACTTCATTACAGATTCTAATGCAATTCCTTCATTTTATGGAAAAGGGAAGGGCCTTGCACATGATCACATATTATGGGAAGAGAACTCAAACCCAGGGTTTCTGCCTCCAAATATGACCCTCTTTCCATGATTCTGCCTCTTCTACAAACACATCCCCCCCCCCAAGGGTCCCCAGGACACTGAATGATTCAGTAGGAGGCTGAACTCTCTTATGGGAATGCAACAATGCAAAGCTTCATACCAGTCTTGTTTCTACATCTTTGGGGATTTCAGGGATTGAGCTAGAACTAACCAGCTCACCATAGAAAAGAGATGTATTTTGCAGTATTCTATAAGGAATATGAGCTGCTATAGAGTGGCACCATAATGCATTGAAGCACCAGGTCTGGAGTCAGGAAGACTCCAGAGTTCAAATCCAGCCTTAGATACTTAGATAGCTGCATGACCCAAGGCAAGTCACTTAATCCTGATTACCTAAATTTCCTCATCTGTAAAATGAGCTGGAGAGGGTTTTCTTTGCCAAGAAAACCCTTAATGAGGTCACAAAGCCATAACTGAGAAATAACAGGAACATAAAGAATATAGAATCAGAAATCTAAAACTAGAAGAGACTCCTCAAGCCATTAATTTTTATGTGTTGTCTTCTCTCATCAGAATTTAATCTCTCTAAGGCTAAGGACTGTTTTTCTTTCTATTTGTTATTCTTGGTACTTAGCATAGTACCTAGCACACAGCAAGGTTTAATAAATGCTTTCTGATAAGATTTGACATTAATTGCAGGCTGATTACAGAAAAGAAAACTTGATCCTAGTGAGTCTTGAACCAAGTGAGTGACTTCCCCAAAGAACATGAATAGTAAAGATCAGAAGCAAAATTTGATCCAGATCTTCTAATTCTAGAACCAAGCCAATCTCTTTCTTGCTTGTCCCACTCATTACTCATGGCATTCACTTCTGAGTCAGCTGAAAACAGAAAGCAGTCAAATGATCCAAAAGAGGATCAATCAATCATTGACTATGTTCCATGTTGGCACAATCTAGATTGGGCATAAATACATTACTTGTGAGCACAAGCTAATTTAGTCTACCTGCATTTTTCACAAGAATGAGGCTTTGTCCAACTCTTGGCAGTGGTCACTTTTCTCTGAAGCCTCAAGATTTGTCTTTCTCAGAGGATTCCACTTCCTTTAATGAACTGGGTGTGTTTAACTTGGAAAAAGGAAAACCTAGAGAGGGAGTAAAAGTTGTCTTCAAGTATTTAAAGGACTAGTATGTCTCTCACCTCCTCTAGCCCTTCCCCTCAAAAAGCAGAGCTAGGAATAAGGAGTAGAAGTGGCAAAAAGGTGAATCTAGGCTTGGTGTCAGGAAATGTGTCCTAACAGAATTATAAAAAAAAAAATAGAATGGCAATGGGTTCTCTCCTTCACTGGAGGCTTTTCCCTCCTCAGACATGTTGTCTTGATGATTCTTGCTCAGGTACAAATAGACCCAGATGGCCTCTGACCTCCTTTCCTACTGAACACTCTGATTCTGCGAAAGTCCTACCACCTCCTGTTTCCTCTAAGAAACAAATGACAAGTCTTATCTACTGTGCTTTGATAGAATTTCTCACATCCACCCCCTTGTCTCCACTCACATGTAATTCAGCCTTTGTCATCTCTCTCTGGACTGTGCCAATAGGTATTTAATTGGTCTCCCTTTGTCAAGTCTCACTTTACTCTATCCTACACACAGCTACCAAAGTGATATTCTTACTGTATAGTTCTGACCTTGTCACTCATCTATTTGAAAAGCTCTAGTGTCTCTCTTTTGCTTCTCCAATTAACTTCTATTTGACTTTGAAAGCCCTTTACAATCCAGTTCTGGTCTACTTTTCCAAGCTTATTGTGTATTACTACCCTCCAAACACTCTATTCTCCAACCAAACTAATCCATTTGCTATTCCTCATGCATTATTTTTCATCTTCCATGTTTGTGCCTTTGTGCAAACTGTGCTCCATTCCTGAAATACGCAATTTCCTTACTTGCACTCCCTAAAATTTCCTTCAAAGCTCAGCCCAAGAGATGCTTCTAACAAGAAGCCTTTCATCATTCTAATTTCCAGCTTTTTCCCTCTTACCCACCCCCAAATTCCTTTTATTTATTTTGACTGTATTTTGTAATTACTTATATTTGTATATGTTGTTATCCCCAGTAGAATGTAATTCCTTGAGGTCTTTGATATTTGTATTTATATCTTCAAACATTAGCACATAGGAGACTCATATGTTTATTAATCAATGGATCAGGTTTGAACCCACATATGCCTGCTTTAGTATTGGCCACTATGATGGGTAATTAGTAATAACTAATTAAACAATCCAAGCATAAATGAATTATCAGCTAGACATCCAACAGAATGGGTCAGTGGACTCCCCAGTTAGTCCAAAAACAAAAAAAACAAATATAGAATAAATCAAATTTTTATACTTCCCCAAAATTAGTAAATTGAAAAAGTCTGCTTAATTATGATAAAAAAATAATTAGCCAGAATATGAAATAAGGTAATTAATTTTTAACTGAAGAAAATTTTAGGTTTTTCCAAGTTGGGAGAGGGAGAAAGTAAGTTTTGGTCCAGTTGAGAGGGAAATGAGGGTTCTATTTAACATATTCCTATATTTAATATGAAAAAATATTGATTATATTCACCTGCATGTATGAAACATAATCTAAACATATATCTACCAAAAAAAAAAAAAAAAAAAAAAAGAATACATGTGGTAGCACAAGATTGAGTCAGTATTCAAAGATAAAATCTGATTGGTCCTTCAGATTCTCACACTAAACTAATTGCATTTTATACATGATCTTCATTTTAAATTATCACTCTGATACAGTAGAAAGAATACTGGAATTAGCATTTGGAATGCCTGCATTCAAGTGTGGGAAAGTTGGTAATGGCCTACTAATTTTTTTTATTTCATTTTTTGAGTGAGTAGGGATTAGAGAACAGAGCCAAGAAAAGGTGTTAGCAGAGCTCAAGCAAAGTTTGGGAACTGTGTTTTACACCACCACCATTAGAACATGTGAATTAGATATGAGCACAGGCAGATAATTTATCTCTTGGAGCCTCAATTTTCTCATCTGTAGAATACTAACTATTTAAAGATAAATGTCATAAAGTACAGCTTCAAGCAATAAAATTTTGTGTATTAAGAGGTATACTTCCTGCATATTGTAGAATAGGCAGTTACCTGCCTTTAGTCAAAGTTTCATTGAAAAGCCATGGCTTCAGTGTGTTTCAGTAATTAAATATACTGATTTAATTACAAACTTCCATATGTGCTCTTATACTTCAGTTCCGAGAGAGAGGCAGGAGAGGAGGGAGAGAGAGAGAGACAAAGAAAGAGGAGGGGAAGAAAGGACAGAGGTAAAAAAAAAAAAAAAAAAAAAAAGGTTCAGACACTTACTAGCCTCTGTCACTCTGCACAAGTCACTTAATCCTGATTACCTCAGTTTCCTCATCTGTATAATGAACTAGAGCAGGAAATGGCAAACCACTCCAGTATCCTTACCAAGGAAATCCCAAATGGGGTCATGAAGAGCCAAACATAACTGAAATGACTGAACAACAGATATAGTATAGATGTGAGTAAAGAAATACTTGAAACAGGGAGACCAATTTAAAAGTTATAGCAATGGTCCAGGCTAGTGATGATGAGGGCCCAAATGAAAATTGTGGCTATAAGTGAAGAGAAAGGCATGTATGAGAGAAATATGGAAATCAAATAGATAAGATTTGGCATTTGATTGGATATGTGAAATTAGGATAAGGAGGGGTTATAGTTGACAGAGGTCACAAATGACTGTTTGAAAGTATCATAATGCTAAAGGGTTAGAAATAGAAGTGTCTTTAGAGACCATTTTAATTAATCTCATCTTATAGATGAGAAATCTGAGGCCCAGGGAGGCTTATTAAAAATCACAAAGATCTGGTAAATGCTGGACAGTAAGTCCATCACTCTATCCACTACCCCAGTGGTGGAGTAAACAAAAATATAAAAGTTTGAAAGGTTATATTTAGAGGAAAAGACATTAAGTTATGTTTTGGAACATGTTAGTTTTTGAGATTCTTATGGGACATTAAACTCAAAAAATCTGATATTTGGTGATGTGAAACTAAAATCTCAGGAGAAAAGACTAGAGTTGCATATATACATTTGGGAATAAACCTAAAGATGAAATTTAAATTCCTGGGAGCTAATGAGGTTCCCCAATGAGGATATATAGAGAGAAGGAAGTGAGAGCCCATAGCAGTGCCTTGGGATGTAACTAGAGTTAGGGGATATGAAATGAATGTTGATTCAGCAAAGACCACCAAAAAGTGATCAGAAATGTGGGATTAGGTTAGTATCATGAAATCTAGAGAGGAAAGAGTAGCTAGAAGGTAATAAGCAGTTTCAAATGCTTCAGAGAGATCAAGAAGAATGAAAATAGAAAAAAGGTCATTAGATTTGACTATTAAGAGACTATTAACTTTGGAGAAAATAGTTTCAATTGAACAGTAAAAGATTGCCCCAAAGTGAATTGGCTTGCTTCAGGAGATGATATGCTCCCTTCTTTAATCGTCTTCAAACAAAGGTTAGATAACTCCTTATCAAGTACTTTGTAGAGAGAATCCATTTTCAGATAGAATTGAACAAAATGGTCATTGAGAACTGTTCCATTTCTGAAATACTCTGATTTGCCAACCTGATTAGAAAAAGTTTCCATTTCATATTCTTCAACCTGAGCTAAAAAAAAAAATTCAAATTCCGTCTAACCCAAGGACTCTCTCTTCTAGGGACCGATTCAGGACCATGGTGAATGTCCTTGGTGATGCATATGGAACAGGAATTGTAGAGAAGCTTTCTAAAAAAGAACTAGAGCAAATGGATGTCACATCTGAAGTGAACATTGTGAACCCCTTTGCCTTGGAATCCACAATACTTGATAATGAAGATGCAGAGACCAAGAAATCTTATGTCAATGGAGGCTTTGCCATAGACAAATCTGACACTATCTCATTTACTCAGACATCACAGTTCTAGAGCCCCTTCCATACCCAGGGCTGGGAACATTTCAGGGCATCACCACAAGAGGGATCTCTCAGCAAATTAAAACATAATTAAGAGGGGGAAAAAGCAATTAGCCAACCTGAGTGCTTTTGATTTGATAACCAGATTTCCAGGTTATTTTCTATATTGGATGTTCAACTCCTGCTCAGAAAGCAGAGGAAGAAGGAGGGGGAGAAAGTGGGGTAAATGGAATGATTAAGAGAGAAGTTGAATTATCTGTATTTTAAAAAAATTATCACTAATGGAATTTGAAAATATGTAAACCAGTGACTGTTGGAATCACAACCGTAAAATGAAGCAAAGATTGTTCAATTTTCTCGGGCATAGTTCAGTTCTTCACTTTTTTTTTTTTTTACTCTTCTGCCATTCTGAGCCCAGGACTACATTTGAACTCTCTTTTGATATGTGTTTCCTTTTCCTTAACACATTCTATTTTTTGTTCCTTTTTTGGCAGATTATACTGTATCCAAATGATCCACTGGATAATGTGCCAAACTATCCATTTTGCACTTTTGTCTGAAGCAAAATACTTTGGAAGGAAAACAGACCAGCAGAGTACTGCAATAAATATTTTAAGATGGGGGAGAGGGTAGTAGTGGTCTTGTTTTGTATTTTAAAAGTACTGTATTGGAAATCTAGGAACAATTAATAGCACCACCACCACCACTATGTTCATTATCTATTATATACAATTTTTTTTCATAGAGTTGCAAGAGGACAGAATTGAACTGTCAATGTGAAATAAATATTTTCCTTGTTCTTTAAAAGCAACAACCAAGCCACTGTTAATAAGCTTGGGTAGCATGTGAACACTTCTTCATCAGGGACACAGAAGGAAAAAGTGAGTCTGGTTCTTACAGTACCATCTCATGTACCAGTCCCAGGACAGATGGAGGGAATGAAGCCAATGCTTTAGTACTTCCAGAACTTTGCTGCTAGAGAGAAAAATCCCCTCATCTCTGCTCTATAGAAGACAATAAGACAATATACCACCGAGCCACTCACAGACTAGATAAATTCCGCCATCTTTGTCTTTTTGCTTCCATCCAGGCCTGAATGAAAGGGTTTCAAACTGCATCAGCCAAGCTGTATTTTACTAAATGTTCTGGACTAAACAAACCTCAAGGACCAAAAAAGGACTGTGCCTATGATGGACTTCCACAGAGAAGGAGCTCCATAGTGTTTGATGTTTGTATGCAATACCCCAGGGAGTCTCTTCTATTCTTTGATCTTCATTATTCTCCCTTGGGGAGCTGTCCAGCTCTAGTGGTCATCATTTTTCTGAAGCATAAGGAAGCTCATGCTTTGACTGTTCTCCATTTGTAAATAATGCTTAGTATAAACTGCACTTATACTGTTGTCTAAGATAATCAAGTTTCTGCAGTATTAGTCCATTTCAACCTACACTTTTGTATTTAAGAAAATCAGGAAATGTGCCAAAGAAACAATGACAAGAAAAATAAATGTGGGTATAGACTGGCTGTACCTTAAATTAAGTTTGAGATAAAAAAAAATGCTGTATGTAATCCCAGCCCCAGAAAATCTCCAGTGTGATGCTCTGTGAATTTTAGAATCCCAGTATCGGTGTTGTTTATATGAAATAAAGCTCTCTCTCTAAACAAAGAAAAGTTGACCTTAGAATGACTCCCCCTATCTTGATCATGAACTCACTGATTAGTAACACTAAGATTTCCAGGGTTGTTTATTAACTGGGAATCTTCTTTGTTTTGGAATCAGTTTGCTATCTGCTTCCTAATTGCACTGTGCTGCTATTAACTCATAAAGGAGAAAAATATTGCCATTCCAATCTAAAAAAAAAAAAAGATTTCCTTTAACCTTTCCCCCCTATCTCTTCCTTCCCTCCTCGGGTATATAGATATATAAAGGTAAATCATTTCTGTTTTGTATAATATCGTAGATCTAAATCCAGAAGGGACCTTAGAATTCACTTAGTCCAATAGCCTCATTTTACAGTAGAGGAAACAGTCCTAGAGATAGTAAAAGATTTGCCAAAATCACAAATAGGAATTATCCAAGAGACTAGGGTCTCTTACTCCAAAGCTAGTATTCTTTCTAAACTATTCTATCCTATACTTTCTATGTACTACCACTGTCTCTACTCACCTATCACATAATCTCACACAATCAAAAAAGATGTTGACAAATTGTAGATTAAAAATCCTGATGACTACCATGTAGCACCTAGTCATGTGTTACCATATGCAGAGCAACACAAAATGCATAGCAATACAAAATACATAGCATCCTCTCTTCCAAACCTTTTAAATTTATCTCATTTGATCCTTACAATAGCCTTATAAAATTAGTACAGAGATTATTATCCATATGTTACAGATGGTCTGCTCAAATGGAGTATATCTATGAGGGCAGAGGTAGGAAATGGATGAGCTAGGATTTGAATTCAGGTCTTCTGACTCCTAAGTCAAGCTCTCTTCCCACTACATGCTACAAATAGAACACAAGTTTACGAATGCACAGAGTGCCAAGAATCTGAAGAGAACTCTCTTCTAGCTATCTAGTTTTGTATATCCAACTCTAGTACTTACCAACTCTATGTGATCTTTGGAAAAGTCACTTCATCTCTCTGAATCACAATGTGTTCCTCAGGTTGGTCATTTCTAAGATCTCTTTTAGTTTTCAATCCTGTAGTTCTTCTAGAAGCTTACTTCCAATCATGAGACATCCATTCAAGAGTGTTGATGGAGGTCCAGATTCCAATTCCAACTCTTTCACAATCTACATGACTTTGGGTACATCACAAATTTCTCTAAGCCTCAGTTTCCCCATCTGAGGGACTAGATTTGATGACCTCTAAGACCCCTTTCAACTCAATTTATGACCCTATGATTTTTTTCTCCTTATTATACTTTGAAAGAAGTATAGGAAATTGCAGGGAAGAGAAACAAAGCTTGAGGAAACTAGTCATATAATTCTTATTCTTATCCAATGGCAATCACAGGGCCAAAATCTAGTACTATTCTGACAGCGCTTAATCAGATTTTACAATCTTAATCATAGGAGGAGCTGAGATTACAGGAAGAGCTTTCATAATGTCATGATAATACTGGTTTTAACTATTCTTATTTAAATTATGAAACAAGGCAAATAGGATCAGAGGATTTTAGATTTGGAATGGGATTTTGAAACTACTTCCTTCTTTCATGTTACAGATGAAGGAATTGAGGCCCAGAGAGGGGAAGCTATTTAGTCACATCACTATTAAATGACAGAATTCAAACCCAGGTTCCCAGATTTCAGTTCCAAATGTTTGTTCTATGATATCACAGCTTCTGTCTCCTGACTCTGTACAATCCAGACAACCTGTTGTACGATAGCTACCCCATGAGTGCCTGAATCTTAATCTGACATAGTGTAAGTCTCAGAATCTTACGTGGCTTTCCATTGCTTCTGGTGAATTAACTAGGCCTTGAGCTGCTGTTTCATGGATGCCCATCTTGACCCTCCAGTTGTTATGACAGTTCAGAATTGGTGAGCTGCTGGCCTTTCACTCAAAATGGACTCCCATTGAGAGGGGCTCCCTATTGTGGCACAAAATCACTGGTGATCATCCATAGCACCACAATTGTCAATAACAAAGCAGAAATATCATTAGGTAGAATCTTCTTCATAGGTCCAGAGTTAGAATGGACCTCTGAGGCCAGTGAACTCAGCTTTCTCCTTTCAGAAATGAACAGACTGAAACTTAAGGAAATGGTTCAATCACTTACCTAAGGTTTCACTAATTGTGCCACAAGTGGGATTTGAAATTCCTAGAATTGCTGTTCATGTCATTGCACTGATCTGTTATTAAATTAAATCTAAGGCTTGGGAAGAACTAATAAAGGATGGAGTTGCAATGAATCAGATTAGTGAGTTTAAAAACCACATAGATAAACAGATATATAGTATAGTGAACACTGACTATTGGATTAATAGAGTTTTTAAATTTGTAAAGTATTTTACATTCACTGTTTCCCTCATTCTTTACAATTTCCTCTATGATATTGGTAATTGTCAAAATTTCCTTGTTAGAGGCCATTCACTATGGTGGGAAAATGGTAGATCTAGATATAGAAAATCTGGGTTCAAAATCATACCTCCATCACTATGCATATGACTTTGAGCAACTCTCCAAATCCATGAATCTATAATGAAAACATTTCAGTTCACAAAGTGATGTGACTATTCCAAGGTTATGACTAATATAAATGGCAGAGGAGAAACTAGAACTCAGATCTTCTGATTCCCCTCCTAATACTCTTTCTACTGGACTCTGCTTAGTTGAGCTTAGTGTTAAAATACAAACTCATGAGAAACTCCAATAGTTCAATGAATTTGTGATCTTAGTGTTATGGGTATTTCTTCCAATGATGCAGACCCCCAAAGTGTGACAGCCTACATTGGGCAGTCCTGATCTACATTTTTCATAAATTCTCCACAAGACTCTACCAAGATTCTTACAGCTTAGATCTCCTGACATTGTATAAATAGCACACAAGATGTCCATCATATACTCTTCCCTCTCACTATGTGACCCCATTACCTATTTTACAATCATGTATATATCCTTCTTAAGAGGCAACACTGGCCTTAGTGAAGAGAAGTCAGTCTCATAGCCAAAGAGAACTGGGTCCAAGTCCTATATCTGACATGCAATCCTGAACATATTACTTAATTTCTCATTGTAGAGTCTGTTCTCAGTTTATTGCAAAGCAAGATTGGATTTGGATTGATAAAAACATATAGGACTGTGTGCATATGTATATATGTGTACATATACAAATATACATCATATATACATATATTATATTCTGAAAGTATATATGTATGTATGTATAACTAGATGGAAAGATATATATGTATACTTGTGTATATATATGTAAGGATAGATACATGGAAAGATTTGTAGGTTAACTTGTATGTTTGGGTGTATTGATAGATGGAAAGATAAGTAAGCATACTTATATGTATATATGTAGGGATAGATACATGGAAAGATGTATATGTGTACTTGTGTGTTTTATATGTATAGGTAGATGGAAAGATATGTGTACTTGTGTGTATGTATATACAAATAGATGGAAAGATGTATACTTATATAAATGCATATAGAGATAGATGGAAAGATGCATGTATACTTATGTGTATGTATGTATAGATACATGGAAAGATAGCTCCTCCTTTAGTCACTCCTATGTAATTCTTTGTTAGTAGAATTGACCTGTAACCTTCACACATCTTCCATGTGCCTTTTTATTGCCCATTGGATAAAAAATGAAAAACATCTATATTTGTCTTAAAAATCAAATGCATCTCTTCTAATCAATGAGTTTGGAGTATTTTGGAATGAGAGGATCCAGATCTGAGTTTCCTCTAGGTCTCAGTTTCTATCTTTGAAAAATGAGAAGATTGAACTAGATGAATTCCTTAGGCCCTTCCCAATGTCTGAATTCTATGATCTTATGTATAAGCACTGGACCAAGCAATTATGAAACCTTGACACAAATGTGTTGACTTTTGCATCTCATCTCCTGCTTTGCTTTGAAGCTACAATAGGAAAGAGGAAATTCTAATAATAAGGCAGGGAGAACCTGAAGCCCAGAAAAAAAAAATAAATAAAGCTTACTAACGCTGGCCCTTATCTCTACAGCAAACATTTGGCTGCAAATTCTTCCCTTTGAAGTCATAAGACATACCAGTGGCATTGTTATTGGATTATTTAAGGCCAAAATCCTTTCATATGGTTGGTATAAACAAGTCATCTGAATCAGTCCTTACCTAAGAGGAACTTGGGGACCACCTTTTCCTATTTTTTAGCTTCTAAATGCTTTCCTCCTCGTCCATATCTTTCCTCAAACACGACTCCTAAAATTTAATATAATACTCCACTTGACCAAGGGAGAATATATACTTCAATATATCCAGTGATACATTCTGTGAGATAATGAAATGCATTTATTTGAAGAAAACTTTTGTTTCTGTGACATTTGGACAAGATGGCTCAGGTTCAAAGTAATTTTTGAAAATTGAACATTTAACTTGGAAAAGTACAGAATTTAATCACTTATGTTTTCTCTGAAGAAAGTAGTGTGGGAAGCTGAAATATCTTTATTCATAATCTTTCTACAGTTGGCAATGCCTAACTATTAAGGATAATAGGAAAATTGTGACATGAACACAGCTCCAGATTTATGAATTTTAAAGCCTTTTACTGATTTCTTTCCCTGTAGGCATATTAAATATCTATATGTATAAGTTGAGAGGGTGGTTGGCTTATAAGATTAAGTGCCAGCCTTTGAAACCGGAAGATTTGAATTCAGACCTTACCTCTGACATGTAGTTGTGTGATCACACTCGAGTTATTTAAATTCTATGAAGCAACTCTCAGATTTATCTACAATGGGTTGCTTCTAATCTGTGGATGGGGCCCAGTTTTCATGTTGATGAAATCACATATCCTTTAAAATCTTATCTCTTGGGATACACACACAAGTATTCATATACTCACATACATTTACATAAACATATATGTGTATGTGTATATACTTTGCCTAATGTTGCCCCAAGTAATACGATTTCACAATTTTATGACTATTTGTATTGATAATAGCATCAATACATTATAAGCAGTAACAAAATCTCTCCATGGTATCATTTGGACAATTATTTGAGGAATAAATCTGATGATTGGCTAAAATTCAAGATAATGTTTGAACTCTACCAGTGTATACTGGACCGACAGAGGACTTAAGATTGCATCCTAGATGTACTAACAATTATGTGCCATTGGGCAAGTCATTACATTTCATTTGGGATTCAGTTTCTCCATCTACTAAATAAAGTAGCTAAATATCATCCTCTAAGGTCACCGACTCTAAATCTTGTGAGTATATGAATAGTTTTTAAATCTATAAAACAAATATCAAGCTTTTCAATTTTGTGATCTTGTACAAGTGACCTCCACAATCTAGGTCCCAATTTCTTCCTATATAAAAATAATAAGAGCTCAACAGGAAAATCTCTAAGGTCCATCCTAGCCCCAAACTCTGTGATACTCTGATTTGATTATCTTGTGCCTCATATATAGTTTTTGATAAATATAATGCTTCTGGGGAGGAAAGCATGTCATAGTAGCTGGAGTTAAGAAATTAGTCAAACTTAGGAAGACCTAGAGAGAGCTTGGTAAATGTTTAACAACAGTTTCTCTGAGGGATGGCTTAGTAGCACTATGGATAGAGTACCAAGTCTAAATTCAGAAGAACCTGAGTTCAAATCTCAATTCAGATAGAATGACCCTGGGCAGATTGCTTAAACTGATTGCCTTCCAAAAAAAATAGCCTCTCTGAAAACACATGACATATTTTTAATTTTAATCCTTATTATTAACATTTTCTCTATCATTTTCCTAGGTTTAGACAACCAACAAAAAAAATCAAGTCCCAATTTGTAGCATTTGCTGATTTCTGAGATAGAAATGCTCATATTGAAATTTAAACAACTGGCTCACACAGGCCAATATGAACTGGCTCCAACACACTCCTGCGGAGACCTGAGGTCAAATCTCATCTCTTGCATATTCTGTGATGAAGAACAAGCTATTTAAATCCTTCTCTCATCCTATAAATTGTTTACAAGTTCCGGTCTTTATCTGTGGAAAGAGTTTCAACATCAGAAATTTCTTTAACAATGCAATCACAGTGTAGAGAGATCTCCATCCAGAAAGAAGACTATGGGGAATGAATGTGAATCAAAACTTAGTATTTATACCTTTGTTGTCATTTGATTTTTTTTCTTGTTTTTTTCCTTTTTGATCTTATTTTTCTTCTGCAGCATGATAAATGTGGAAATATGTTTAGAAGAATTGCATATTTAACCTATATTGGATTACTTGCTGTCTAGAGAAGGGGCAGGGAGAGAGGAAGAAAAATTTGGAACACAAGGTTTTACAAGAGTGAATGTTGAAAACTATCTTTGCATGTATTTTGAAAATTAAATGCTATTATTAAAAATTAAAAAATTAAACACTCATGATGGAAAATGCTATGCATATGCAGAAAAAGAACTATGGAGTCCAAATAAAGATCAAAACATACTTTTAAAAAATGCAATCACAGGTTTAGACACCAAAAGCAAATCAAAACAAAAAAAGAACAAGAACAAGAACCATAGCCAGAAACAATCCCTTTCCCTGCTTTATATGATGTGCCCAGGGCAATTAACAATATTCTCCTCAAATTTCAGGCAAAATTTCTGTCATATAAGCACCTTAAAGCTAAATGTAGCAGTGGATAAAGCACCAGTCCTAGAATCAGAAGGACCTGAGTTCAAATCTAATCTAATAGACACTATTTACTATGTGACACTGAGCAAGCCACTTAACCCCAATTGCCTCACCAGGAAAAAAAAATGATTAAGTCAAGACAATGTTGAGACCAGAGGTTAATTCCTTCAATTATCTCAAGCTAAGGGAATTACCAATATTAAGATGGGTGTTAATCAAAATGAATGTGATGGAATTCCTAAATAGTATAATAAAAGCTGTGATCATTCAATTTAAAGACATATTTTCATATCTTCACTTGCTTGTAGATCACTGATAAATTTATAATTTTGTAGATTTGTGAAGTTTACAAAGTGCTTTCCCCAAAACAAACCTGTGAAGCAGCTATTAAAAGAATTATCACTTCCAATTTACAGATGAAACTGAGGCTCAGTGATGTAAAAGTCATGATCACACAGTTAAGCAATGAAATCACAATTTGACCCCAGGACTAATGATTCCTAACTTATCATACTTCATACTAAAAGTGATTTAGGAGAGAGCTAAATTATTCTTTTTCATACCCAATTATGACTTACTAAGTTGTTGGTTTTAATCCTAAATTGCCTCTCAATTTGTTGACAAATGACAAGATATGATATGCTTCAGAGAATTATTGTTTCTAATAAAAGACTTTCAAATCATCTGATCCATTCCCACTTTCTATGACAAGAAAAATACTAATGTTTCAAGAAACCTCTGATGATAAACAAGAGGTTAGAAAGATTCTTAAACTTATCAAAAACTACTTTCAACCTAATTTACTGGCCAAAAGCTTTCTGTAATTTCAGTCATTTGGAGGGAGCAAGGAGGCATCCAATTTGCTGATAGAATCTAACTTTACTATTAAAGCTTGGCACTACTGATGCTGGATCATCTCAGAAAACAAAACACAGTTTTTTTTAAATTTTTATTGAAATGGACCATATTTGAATTTCAAGCT
>JAJPUD010020172.1:0-25193 GCA_023553655.1 Myrmecobius fasciatus
ACACATTTCTAACAGAGACCAGACATTTTGCAAGTGAGTTTTGATGTGGTTTACCCCATGAATAAAGTGCCTTTAACGCTATCTCACCACATGGAAGAGAATGGGGAATCTGTCTCTTGAAGAGTCTTGCCGATATGGAATGGAAGTGTCTTGGAGAGACTTAAGCGTGCACAGATATTTTATAACTGTTTCTAGTTAGCTAATTATACAGTGAATAGGAGGCCCTTTGATTGTGGAAATATTTTTAAAAGGCCAATGACCAAGAAACTTGACCATTTTCCTCTTCAGACACTTGTTCATTAAATTCTAACAACATCATTTGAAAGTCACTGCTGCAAGCAAGACACTTTAGAAATTTTCTCCATTGAGGATAATAAGTGCCCTGTGGAAATAAGACTCGATATTTTTTCTAGCCATTTTTCTTTTTCTATTTTAGGTGAAAGAGGTTAGAAACTACTACTTGGAAGTTTTGAGTAAGCAACTCTTATCTTGGTTTCAGAGTCTAAACTTAGTATTAATGTTCCTTAGGAACAAGAAAAGTGACTTTTGGAGTCACTTTTGGATTTTTAGATTTTAGGAGTGACTTTTGGAACCCAACTCAGTGTTACATGAGCCTAGGACTCATCAGGCAGAGATACTATTTTTGGCTGTGAACTTGGCTAGACTAACACTATGATAAAGTGTGCTGATTGAGCATATTTGCTTCAATAATAAATTGAAATAAGGAAGTATAGGCTTCCAACTTGCTTGCAGTATGGGCAGGGGTGTTTTAATTTTTATTTAATTTTTATTACTGCTATATTTTTAAATTAAATGAAACTTTATTTAAAATAAAAAAGCTGATAGATATTAAGTACTAAACTGGATCTGGGGCATAAAGATCATGTAATGTCTGTTTATATCTAGTCATCTAACAGAGTTGTTGATGAGAAGCAATTCAATATGGTAGGAGAAAAAAATCTCTTCAATCCATCAAGGTATCCTTGGAACCTTAAAGGGCAATATCATGAGATAGTTGAAATAAGAGATATTTGCTATACAAATGAGTGAGTGAATTACAAATGGTATAGGTGAAATATACTAACAACTCATGCAAATCTTTTTGCTTTTATTTTTTAGAAAGTACTTTTCTGTATTGTTGTTTTCCTTTTTCTTTTATTTGCTTATTTTTTCTTCCACTTTATTTATTTTTAATACATATTTCTTTATGAATCATGTTAGGAGAGAAAAAATCAGAGCAAAAAGGAAAAAAAAACATGAGAGTAGAAAAAAGGAAAACAAAACAGTGAACCTGGAATGTGTTGATTTATATTCAATCTCCATATCTTTTTTTCCTGGATACAGATGGCATTTTCTGTCCAAAGTCTATTGAGAATGCTTTGGATTACTGTACTACTGAACCAAATCTTTCATAGTTAGTTGATAATCACACTTCTTGCTTTATTGTGTACAATATATTCCTGGTTGTTCTTGTTTCAGCATCAGTTTCTGTAAATCTTTTCAGGCCTTTATAAAATCAACTTGTTCATCATTTTTTTATAGAATAATAATGTTCCATTATCTTCATATACCACAGCTTGTTCGGCTACTCCCCAATTAATGAGAATCTTCTACTTATTTTTCAATTCTTTGCTACCATAAAAAGAACTGTTAGAAATATTTTTGCACATGTGGGTCCTTTCTCCTCCTTTATGATTTCCTTGGGATACAGACACAGTAGTGTCACTGCTGAATCAAAGGGTATGCTCAGTTTGGGCATAGTAATATAGTTTTTAAAAGATAAATGGGACTCAGCAGTGTTTCTCTTGGGCCTATATCCCAAAGAGATCTTAAAGGAAGGAAAGGGACCCACATGTGCAAAAATGTTTGTGGCAGCACTTTTTGCAGTGGCTAGAAACTGGAAAATGAATGGATGTCCATCAATTGAAGAATGGACAAATAAACTATGGTATATGAATGTCATGGAATATTATTGTTCTGTAAGAATCGACAAGCAGGATGATTTCATAGAAGCCTGGAGAGACTTGCATGAACTGATACTAAGTGAAATGGGCAGAACCAGGAGATCAATATACATGGCAACAAGACTATTTGATGATCAATTCTGAAGGATATGGTTCTCTTCAACAATGAGATGTTTCCAACCAGTTCCAGTTGTTCAGTGATGAAGAAAGCCATATACACCCAGGGAGAGGCCTGTAGGATCTGAGGGTGTACTACAACATAGCATTTTCATGCTCTCTATTGATGTTTGCTTGCATTATGCTTCCCTTCTCAGTTTTTTTCCTTGTACAGCAAGATAACTGTATAAATATGTATACACATATTCCATTTGTCAAGTATTTACACATAATTAACATGTATTGGACTTCCTGCCATATAAGGAAGGTGGTAGGGGGAAGGAGGGAAAAATTTGTAACAGAAAGCTTTGCAAGGATCAATGATGAAAAATTACCCAGGTTTTGTTAATAAAAGGCTTTAATAAAAAAAAATTATAAATGGGACTACTGTTACAATTTTCTATTTTGAGGTTTGCTTTGTGTAACCAGACCTTTTTGTCTAGATGTTTCTTATATATCTTAGAGAGTATGTACAATATTGATTGTATTTACAACTTAATTAACATCTGATTTTCATATAACTGCAGAGAAGGACAGTTATATTTCAATGGAACTTACATGAGGAATAGAATTTCACTTCAAAGTGTTTTTAAGCATTACTTTCTATTATAGTAATTAGGTCCCACATTTCTACCTTTTTACATATGGTAGGCTTATTATTATTTTTCAAAATGCTCCATTCTAAGTTGTTCTGGTTTAGGATCCTTCTGCAGTAATTTCAAACAATGATGTCTATATAATTTATACTTTTGTAAAAGAACAATAATCTATGAGAGAAAGATTTTATGTTAAGGAATTGCTATCTATTCTTAACTTGTTCAGAAAATAGTTAATATACCAACAAGGTAGAAGTTCCTTCAATGACTCATTTCTTCCAGAGTCAGCCTTATAAGCTACAGAACTTTTCATGTTTAAAAGGGTTGAATTGTTTCAATGAAACTACAGTAACTCATACTCACCAAAACAAACCAGATTAGTTTTTCTTTTTAAATTGTTTTCTGTTTATTTAAAAATACAGAATAGAAAAAAGAAAAGCAGAAAAGGAAAAGAAAACAAAATATAACATTGTCATATACCCAGCAGAACATTAGGAATGATGCAAAATATATCATGATAAATTAACAATTCAAGAAGGAAATATAATAGTAGAATAAAATATACAAGGAAGCAAAGAACAAATGGAAACTTAGTAGTGTCCATCTTTGCTTCCTTATACATTTTCTTTCATTTTCTGCTGTGCACTATTTTACTTTATTTTATTTCTCTTTTATCTTCTCCAATCTCCACAAGTAGGCTATTATAGTTAAGCATAAGATAGATATATAGATAGATAAATGTAAATAGAGGTAGATATGTACATACATACATACATACATACAATCATCCATGTCCACACACACATATATATACATATACATTCATACTGACCCAGAGACCCACACAAAATAGAAAATATGTATATCTATTAATATATATATATATATATACATGAGCACATATACATATACAAATGCTATTACCTATGTAAACATGCATATAATAGTAGTAGCTGTCAAACAATGTAAATTTCTCTCTTGACGGAAATTTTATTTGACTTTGTCTAAGATAAATGATTACTAGCCTTATTTTTTTTTCCTATGCTTTTTGTGGTTTTTTTATATTTCTTCTACTCTATCCTTGCTAATTCTTCTACTTTAATTCAGCTCCTTAACTTGCCTTCCTATTATTTACACCTCCACCATGGATCCCTCCCTTGTCTTCTTCTCCCACACTTTGTTTCCCCCTCAGCCCATCTCTCACTTCTTATTCATAGCATATATATAGTGTTGCCTATTTAGCCCATTCTTGATGTGAGTACATTTTCAGAAATACAAGCCTTCCTTCCCCTTCTAATGCCTCTGTATCTATGCTTCCTGAGCACCTCATTTGTATAACATAATTTTTTTTTTACATTTTCCTATGAAGTTTTGCTTTCTAGAATCAGATCATACTGAACTCTGTCCAATCTTTCTTTTAAGCTACCGAATTTCTGATGTCAATATTGAACATAAGATATATTTTCATGTAAAAACATAAACAATTTGTTTATATTAAGTTCCTTGAAAATGATATTTGATATTAGCTTTTACATGTTAAATTATTTCTTAAGTTGAGTTTGTTTGAAAGAAAGTCCTGAAAATCTGCAAATTCATTGAATGTTCATTTTTTCATTCAGTATTATGGATAATTTTGCTGAATGTTATATTTTTAGCCACAGGCTTACTTTTTTGATTGCTGGTATATATGATCTCTGGATCTGCAATATTTTATTGGAGGTAATCACTATTGCTCAGAGAAATGCAAATCAAGACAACCCTGAGGTACCACTACACACCTGTCAGATTGGCTAAAATGACACGAAAAGTTAATGATGAATGTTGCAGGTGATGTGGAAGGGCTGGGACACTGATGCATTGTTGGTGGAGCTGTGAACAGATACAGCCATTCTGGAGAGCAATTTGAAACTATGCTCAAAAAGTTATCAAACTGTGCATACCCTTTGACCCAGCAGCGTTTCTATTGGGCTTATATCCCAAAGAGATCTTAAGGGAGGGAAAGAGACCCACATGTGCAAGAATGTTTGTGGCAGCCCTTTTTGTAGTGGCTAGAAACTGGAAACTGAATTGGAGAATGGCTGAATAAATTATGGTATATGAATATTATGGAATATTATTGTTCTGTGAGAAACGACCAGCAGGATGACTTCAGAGAGGCCTGGAGAGACTTTCATGAAATGATGCTGAGTGAAATGAGCAGAACCAGGAGATCATTATACACGTCAACAACAATACTATATGATGATCAATTCTGATGGACATGATTCTCTTCAACAATGAAATGTTTCAAACCAGTTCCAATTGTTCACTGAAGAAAGCCATATACACCAAGAGAGAGGGATGTGAAATGTGGATCACAACATAACATTCCCATACTCTTGACTGATGTTTGTTTACATTGTGTTTCCTTTATCTGATATGTCTTTTGTGTAGATACGATTTTTCTTGCACAACAATGATGTTTCGAAATATGTATACATATATTCGATTTGCCAACTATTTTAACATAATTAACATGTAATGGATATCCTGCCATCTAGGGGAGGGGTGGGGAGTTGGGGGGAAAAATCTGTAACAGAAAGCTATGTAAGGGTTAATGTCGAAGAATTACCCATACATATGTTTTGCAAATAAAATAAACTTAAAAAAAAGAATGAAAATAAATGCATCCTGAAATAAAAATAAAAAATACTGAAAGAAAGAAAAATGTTTCTTACTACCAAAGAGAAAACTATGGAGACTGAATGTAAATCAACATATGCTATGTTGATTTTTTTCTTTTCTTTTCTTTTTCTCTCATGGTTTTTCCCTTTTGTTCTGCTTTTTCTCTCATTATTCATACGGAATATGTAAACTATTATGACTAATTATTTAAAAAAAGAAGTTACATATATAACCAAAAGTATTGTTTTTATATGTAACTGGGGAAAATAAAAATCAACTTTAAAAAAGTAAAAAAAAAATTTTTATTGGACGTACTGATAAATCCTTTACAATTATAATTGTATCTCCAGCATATTTGAATTACTTTCTTTTTCTTGTTTATTGCAAAATTTTTCTCTTTGATCTGGAAATTTCAAAATTTGATATTCCCATGTGTTTTCCACAAAAAAAGATTAGAAGTAGAGATTGGTGGGTTTTTTTGTTTGTTTGTTTGTTTGCTTTTTTCCTGTTTTTATTTTCTTATCATGCTCTCTCATTCCAGGACAATTTTCTTGAATCATTTCTTGCATTATTGTGTCAAAGTTCATTTTTAATCACAACTTTCAATCCAATTATTCTTATATTTTCTTTTTCTTGATCTGTTCTCTAGATCTGTTCTTTTCTTTTGTTTCAAATTCTGTTCTATTTTTTTTTTCACTCTTTATAATAAGTTTTGTTTATTCTTGGTCTCTTATAACTTCACTGGTTTCCCCTTCCCCTATTCTAATTTTCTAAAAAATTATTCTTATCTTTAAGTTTCTGAAACTTTTTTTAGTTGATAGTTTTTTTCATAATATTCTTGTTTTTCTTGGTTGTTTTTCACTTATTTATTTTTAGTTTTTCTCAATGACTCTCATTTGATATTTGGATTCTTTTTTTGAGTTCTACAAATTCTTTCTGGGTCCATAGCTATCTAATGATACTCTTTGGGGCAGAAGAACCTTTTTTTTAATATTTCAATGTCCTCCTCTTAAGAAGAACTCCAGTCTTCCCTGTACCCATAGCAAATTTCTATGATTGTGTTCTTTCTTTTTTTTGCCAGTTCATTTTTTTAAATGAGAAACATTAGTGTAAAATATTTATTATTATATGGTGGGTAGATGGTGCCTCTAACTTCTCTTCAGTTCTTCCCTCTCACCTGGAACTCCAAATCAAAAGCTCCACCCTCCTTCAAGTGCTGACAGCAGAGTCCCTGCCCTGCTGTTTCTGCATTCACCAAGTGCTGGTTCCTTCTCCCCCAGGATTTTGTGTCTTTAGAACAGCTGGGGTTTGTGTTCCTAATCATCTGAAGTTCATTCAATCTTCCTGAACTCAGACCCCTGACTCCACACCCAGTGAAAGTTTCTGTGGTTCATTCTGAGTCTCCAGCTAAACTAAGTTAGCCCCAGGGGTCCCCACTTGGTGTTTCTGTAGTGCTAACTTGGAGGTGTTTGCATTTCACATTGGTTAATCCCGGTGCCAGGATTTTTCTTCAGAATTTCATGGGTTATACTACAAGGACCCTTGTTTTTCCCCAAGTGATCTTGATTTTTCACTAGTAAATGTTCACCCTGAGGCACAAATTTATTCTGTTTGTGGGGAAAATCTGGAGACCTTGACATTTTACCAATCCACTATCTTCCCTTCCACCAGAACATTAAAGGCAACATGTTAAAAACTAAACATATTTTTATCTCTTGCCTGCTTCACTCACAGTCTTGATGTACCCCTACTCCCAAATTTACTATCATTTATCTATTTATCAATCCATATTTTCATTTCTCCGTTATTAAATACATACTTGACACTGAAAATTAGATATCAAAGAAAATTTATTAAAGAAGAATCTTAAGGAATCATCTTAAGGTTTCTAGCCAGAAGCAGGCACTCTCTGCTCTTCTTCAGGAAAAGGGAGCATTAAGCACAGAAGAAAGAGAAGTTTTATATAATATAAATATAATATAACATATTTTATTTATATATATATGTGTGTGTGTGTGTGTGTGTGTGTGTGTGTGTGTGTGTGTGTGTATTAGCTAGGACATAGTCTTTTCCTTCAGTGACCAGATTGGTCTATTTCCTTCTTTCTGATCTGCCCAGTTTTCCCCCCTTAATAAGTTTAACCATGTCTCCCCCCCTTGTCATACATCCCATTTGTAAAAATGGCAGAAAACTCTTTCCAGGGATTGTATTGTTTAGAATTCAATTAGTCTATTAAACAGACACAATAGCAATTTGATCATCAGGTTGCTGACCTCAACCAGTTAGAGTTCGATTAACTATTATCTTAAGCTTGTGATTTTCTCAAAACCATAAGACTTTCAGATTGGCTGAGGCCTCCTATGCCTTCTTAGCTCCCCAATTCCTTGTTTGATCAAGACTTCTGAAAGAAAAAAAATGCTTAATTGTTTGGTGGAAACAATAAACTTCCTTATTTTCTCATATTCTGAAAACTCACTGATTTCTGGTTCTTATTATCTTACATTACATTGAAGCTTGCAACATTCTGTGGAAACCTAACTTTTCAGTATTTCTCAAAGAAAATATCTAATCTATGGCATTGTCTTCCTACTGATTGTGCAGGTTTAATTGCTTGGTATAATCTCTTATCCTTACTTCTCCCTTACAAATAATATAGCTAAATTTTTTTTATTCAGTTTATTTCCTCAATAACTATCAAATTGTCCTCTCCTGGCTATTTATACTCTTCTCTAAAACAGATCTGCATCATTTATCACTGAGCTAATGATCTCTCTGTCCATATCTCTCCTCTCCAATTTCTCCATCAGATGAAACAATCTTCCTGTAGCATAGTTTTGAATATATCATCCCCCTCCCAAAAATTAATGGTCTGCATTGTCCATGTGATAAAATGCAAGATCTTTACCCTAGACTAAAACATATGCCAAAATTTTGGTCTAAACTATCTTTCATGCTTGCGTACATGCATATATCCCCATCGTTTTTTAAGGCTTATTTCAATTACCAATTCCTTCATGGAACACTCTATGATCCACCTAGTTAAATGTAATGAGACTCTCCTTAGATTTTCTTAAATGATGTTTTCTGGAACTCTTTTTTCTTATTAAGTTTCATATAGCATTTTGTTTGCCTATGACTGTGTTATGCTCCCTTTAAAGAGAAGAGCAGAAAGGTTTTTATTATTATTAATATTATTTTAAATGTGTGTATGACTAAACCTATCATCAAGCACAAATACTTATTGAATTACAATGAATTGAAATGTTTTGGAGTCATTGTAAAGGACTGAAGATCTTTTACCAGCTTCCATTCATATTGTTGGCATTGGATTCCAAAGAGTAGCTGACTACTTCTTCCTTCAGAATTTCAAAATCAATTTTGAGGGATTCGGGGTTATGGTCCTAAGTCATAAGTCCATATCAATGTGCTCTCCACTGATTCTTAGCCAGCCAATTAGCTGCTAGAGAGGGTTTTAATAAGCAGGGCTAGGAAAGTTGTTAGAGAAACAGACCTCCATTATTTGGATCTCCTTGAAAGCTACCCTTGAAATGACAAGGCAATAGATTCAGGTTACTGCACTTAATGAAATATTCTTTTTTTTTTCTTTGTGGTAGAAAGGGAAATCAGGGAAAATGCAATTCTATAGAACCTGTGACATGTCAATCTCTGTGCTTTTTACAAATAATTCAATGCTTGATTTTGCATATCTGAAACAATAAATTAGTTTTCACTTTCTCTCTCTCACTCTTTTGCTCAATATAGTTAGAGTGGAAGATAAAAATAGATATACATTAATTCAAAAAATTTTAAAGTTAAAGTTTTCTTTCACTGAACGCACTTTCAGATCATGTCACTATAAACTTAATTTTAGTCAATTGTTTTTTGTTACAAAAGAGCTAACATAAAATATGATTAATATAGAAATATTTTAATGTAAAAAATCAATAAAACTATAATTATACACACATATATTCTAGTAGATGAAGAGAACACAGAAAGGTTAACTAGAAAAAAATGTCAAGAAGAGCAGGAACATGCATGAAAGCATTGCTTGAAGAAGACCAAGAAGTAAGAAGCCAGAACCCAAGTAACTTAGAGCAAATGACCAGACACTCTTGTGATTTCAGAGGCTGAGTATAAATTTATGATTTGAAAAAAAGTTATAAATAGAATCACAAAGTAGACAACATGGTTTGTAGTGATGTTCAAGAATGAACATTCTATTTAATATGAAGTCATGTCAGGACAAAGTAAATAAGAACTATCATATATTTATTGATGGATGTTATAATATTATCAACTTAGCATCATATTAGAGGAAGAGACAAGACAACAGAGAGTCAACATCTTTGTTCAGCTCACTCAATAAAATTCCTTCACAGTAACCTAGAAAAATCACCAGGCCAAATTCTGATTGGGAAAGCCAACAAAAAAGTCAGTGTTTCATTTCTTTCTCTTCATTCAGAACAACTTAGAAAATCAGGCAGAGAAGTTTGTATCTACAAAGGAAGGTGCTGGTCAGGAGTGCAGTGGCAGTAAGAGCCAGGACTCATTATAAGGTGCTGGAAGCACAGAGTAGAAAGAAATCCACAAGATACCACAACAAGAATTAGAAATATGAAGGGGTACAAGTTGATATCTCTGTCACCATTATCAATTTGAGGTCATAGCTCAGAAAGGTACCTTGATCACAATAGTCCACAGGAATGTATAAAGCAAGGAATAGATTCTGAAAACTTAACTATATATCTCTGTGTTCAACAACAGAGAATAGATTCAATTCTAGCTTTTAAACTTGCACAAAAGCATGCAGTAGAATAATCAGAGCAGGAAACCTAGGCCAAACAAGAATCTTGCAGTTCAGTTATTCTAAATCTGCAAAAGCTTCCAGAGGTCAAACATTAAGTAGGTCCCATTGTATTCTATTGAAAATCAGTTACACACTATTCAACAAACTAAAACTTGGGTAAAGAATATGCAGAGTTTCACCATTCTGGAGAGCAATTTGGAGCTAAGCTCAAAAAGTTATCAAACTGTGCATATCCTTGACCCAGCAGTGTTTCTATTGGGCCTATATCCCAAAGAGATCTTAGAGGAGGGAAAGGGCCCCACATGTGCAACAATGTTTGTGGCAGCCCTTTTTGTAGTGGCTAGAAACTGGAAACTGAAAGGATGCCCATCAATTGGAGAGTGGCTGAATAAATTATGGTATATGAATATCATGGAGTATTATTTGTCTGTAAGAAACGACCAGCAGGACGATTTCAGAGAGGCCTGGAGAGACTTGCATGAACTGATGGTCCGTGAAATGAGCAGAACCAGGAGATCATTATACACAGCAACAACAATACTATATGAGGATCAATTCTGATGGACATGGCTCTCTTCAACAATGAAATGTTTCAAACCAGTTCTAATTGTTCAGTGAAGAAAGCCACATATACCCAGAGAGAGGGATATGAAATGTGGACCACAACATAACATTTTCATGGTCTCTATTGATGTTTGCTTGCATTGTGTTTCCTTTATCTGATTTTTTTCTTGTAGATATGATTTTTCTTGCACAAAAATGATGTGTGGAAATATGTATACATACATTTGACTTGCCAAGTATTTTAACATAATTAGCACGTAGTGGATATCCTGCCATCTAGGGGAAGGGTGGGGAGTAGGGGGGAAAAATTGTAACAGAAAGCTTTGTAAGGGTTAATGTTGAAGAATTACCCACACATATGTTTTGCAAATAAAAAAATTTAATAAATAAAAAAGAATATGCAGAGTTCATATCAGAAGGACAATACACAAAACTGTCCCATTATCACATCATCATAAAAGCAATGAAAGCATTCAAATCAGCCATGAAAATTAGATATAATGTAAAAAAAGAAACTCAGGCTATACATCTCTAAATTCTCAGCAATGATCAGAGCTAAACATGACATAAAGTTCAAAGTCAAAAAACTTGCCCCCAAAGAACTAATATGTTGATTTTGAAACTCACAACACAAATACAGAAGCCAATTATTCAATATCTACAAGTTAAGCCTAAAAAATAAATGCATATTAAAAACTGAAAAATTTGTCAGAACAGTTAAATAAAAAGATAAAAGCAAAAAAAATATATTGGAGAGGAAAAAAATGGAAAAGAAATGATACCTGTGGGAGTTATGAAGAACTTTGTAAAAGCTTTGTAAATAGCTTTGTAAAAGAGGTACAAAGAAGAAAAAATAATAATTATAAATGAATTAGTCAAATGGGCATTAATGACTTCATATTAAGAAGATATCAAGAAATAATGAAACAGTCAAATTACTGAAAAATATAAAATATCACATTGAATGAAGATCTGACATTGAAAATAGATCAAATTTATAAATCAATGGAATATCCAAAAACTATAAACAAAAAAAATGAACATAGATATCATTTCAATATATCATAAAAATTCTATATATCTTAGAACCAGAGGACAAAGCAGAAATTGAAAAACAAATCACTGATCATTTTCTGAGGAAAAATAAAAATATATAGGAATGCTGTATCTAAATTTCATAATTTCTGCCTTAAAAAGAAAATACTGCAGGTAACAAAAAAGAAATAATACAAATTATGTGTAACTATACATAGAGTCATATAACATTAAGCAGATAAAAATGAAGAAATGGAAGGCTTGGAATATATTGTTTCTGGAAGGCAAAAGATCAAGGAGTATAGCTGATAATAACTTAGTTCTTGCAAAACTAAATACAATTCTAGTGTGTGTGTATGTGTGTGTGTGTGTGTGTGTGTTTTAAGATAATTAATGAAATAGGGAACTTTCAAGAATTCCTGCTGAAAAGATGAGGGATGAGTTGAAAGTCTGAAATTAAAACAAGGTTGAATAGTTGACTTTTTTCTATGAGGAGAGGTTACATGTAATCCCTCAAAACTTTGTCATCACCCAAAGTGTTATAAAATTGTTTATATCATTTGACCCAACAGTGTTATTATGTCTCCCAAAAAAAAAATCAAAAAGGAGGGAAAAGGACCCACACATTGAAATGTTAGTAGTAGCTCTTTTTGTGGTAGCAAAGAATTGGGAAATGAGTAGATGCCTATCAGTTTGGGAATGGCTGCACAAGTTATGGCATATGATCATAATGGAATGTTATTATTCTATAAAAAACAATGAAGAAGCTGATTTTAGAAAGACCTGGAAAGATTTACACGAACTGATGCTTAGTGAAACAAGCAGAACCAACAAGATATGTACACAACAATAGCAAGAATGTGTGATAATTAACTGTGGAAATTCTTGGTTCTTCTCAGTGGTTCAATGATCCAGAGCAATCTTAATTGATTTTGGATAGAAAATACCATTTGCATCCAGAAAAATAACTAAGGAGACTGAATGTAAATGAACACATGATATGTTCACTTCTTTTTTTCTGTTTTTTTTTTTAAATCTCTCCCATGGTTTCACCCTTTTCCTTTGCTATGTATTAATTAATAAATAAATTTACTAGGAGTAAAATTAATGCTTTTTTAACCAAAAACACAAAAAAATTGCCATCATTAGAATTTGTAGCATGTAGTTAAAGAGCAAATATGTGAATCTATTATTTTGGGATGATCTCCAAAGAAGAATGGAAGGGTGAGGAAGAAAAATGCACTAGGCTAAGAATGAAAGCAGAAGAAAACTGGGGAAATAACCTCATATAAATGACTTGAACAAGGAAGAATTTATCCAATAAAGGTGACAAGATGGGGGGGGCAAGAAAAAGCAGGCAATATTGGAATCTCATTCTCATTTGAAATGGTTCAAGGAAAGAAGAAACACACATATTCATTATCCTCTTTTTGTGAAGTTCACTTTTTGAATTCAAACAAGATTACATTTATCAAACATTATTAGTGCTCATTTGCTGAATTTTTGTTGAAAATCCTTTGATTTTCATACAAACTAACTACATATGCAACTCAATACAATACTCCAAATTGATATCTTAATTATCCAAGTTATTAGTAAACATCATTCAGCACAATCCAGATATACTAGAACATTTCATACTAGTAGAGAAGGTCAAGCCTGGTGCAGAGATGATATTTTTTTTTTATCATTTGTTAATTGTGAAATGGCTCTTTTTATAAATTTGACTCAGTTGCCTATACCTTCGAGAAATAAGGCCTACAAATTATTTTCTTCAAATTATTTTCAAGATTATTCTTGTTAACTGTATATCCTCTTGTTTATTCTATTTTCTTTTACCTTTCATCATGTACCTCTTCAGTAGTGTTTTCTTCTGACCAATCCCTTCCCTCAATATGTTCTCTCCTATCACTTTTTTCTGTTATATCCTCTTCTCCTAATCTGCTGCAAGGTAAGATAGATTTATATATCCATATTGAGACTATATGTTATTTCCTCTTTGAGCCAATTCTGATAAGAGAAAGTTTCACTTGCTCTCCTTCCTCTTCCCCTCTTCCCCTCCAATATAAAAGATTTGTCTTGCATTTTTTATGACAGTTAATTTATACCATTCCTTCTCTCCTTTCCCTTTCTCCCATACATTCCCTTCTCCCCCTTTAATTTGATTTGATGTTTAAAAATATTATTCCTTTACTAATACATTCTTGGTGGAGTTCTGAACTGATCCAACTATTCTGGAGAGCAATTTGGAACTATGCCCAAAGGTACATAAAACTGTATACTCTTTCATCTGAGAGTCTCATTAACTGGGTATGTATCCCAAAGAGTTTATAGAAAAGGAAAAAGGACCCACATGTGCAAAAATGTTTGTAGCAGCCATTTTTATAGTGACAAAGAACTGAAAACTGAGTGAAGGCCCATCAGTTGGGATTGAATGGATCAATAAATTATGGTTTATGCATGGAATGGAATATTATTATGTTAGAAGAATCAATCAGCAGCATGATTTCAGAAAGGCCTGAAGAGATTTACATGACCTGATACTAAATGAAGTGAGTAGAACCAAGAGAACATTGCGCGTTGCAACAATGAAATTATGTGAAGATCAATTCTGTTAGATTTGGCTCTTTTCAACAATGAAGTAATTCAAGAAAATTCCAATAGACTTGTGATAGAGAGAGTTATCTGCATCCAGAGAGGGGACTATGAGGACTAAATGTGGATCACAACATAGTATTTTTACCTTGTGTTGTTGTGGTAATGGTATTTGCTTGCTTGTTTTATTTTCTCAATTTTTTTCTTTTGTGATCTGTTTTTTCTTGTGCATCATGATAAATGTGGAAATATGTTTAGAAGAATAGCACTTTGTTATTGTTGCTATGATTGTTTGTTGTTGTTATAGTTATTTTGCAATTGGGGTTAAGTGACTTGCCCAGGGTCACACAGCTAGTACGTGTTAAGTGTCTGAGGCCAGATTTTAATTTAGATCCTCATAGTGATGCCATCTAGTTGTCCTGAATTGCAAATGTTTAACCTCTATTGGATTACTTCCTGACTAAGGGAGACAGAAAGGGAAAGGGATTGGGAGAAAAATTTGGAATACAAGCTTTTAAAAGGGTGAATATTGAAAACTATCTCTGCATGCATTTTGAAAAATAAGAAGCTATTATTAAAATACAAACAAATAAATATCTCTTTATATTCAACTCACACTTGTGACCTCTGTCTTTATACGCTCCTTCTAACTGCCACAATAATGAAAAAAAAAATCTAATGTATTGCAAATATCATCCTTCCATGTAGGAATGTAAATATATAAGCTTTATTAAGTTACTTATGATTTCCCTTTCTTTCTTTTTTCTTTTTTTGGCTTTTTGCTGAGGCAATTGTGGTTAAGTGAATTGCCCAAGGTCACACAGCTAGGAAGTGTCTGAGACCATATTTGAACTCAGCTCCTCCTGACTTCAGGGCTGGTGCCCTGTGCCACCTAGCTGCCCCTGATTTTCCTCTCAAGATTACCTACTTAAGCTTCTCCTGAATCCTATATTTAAAAATCATATTTTCCATTCAACTCTGTTCTTTTCATCATGCATGCTTGGAAAGCATCTATTTCATGGAATATTCACCTTTTCCCTTGAAGGATTATACTTCGCTTTGCTGGGGAGGTAATTCTTGTCTTTAATCCTAACTCAATTGCCCTCTGGAATATCATATTCAAAGTCCTCCAATCCTTTAATGTAGAAGCTGCTAAATCTTGTATTATCTTGACTGTGACTCCACTGAATTATTTCTTTCTTAATGCTTGAAATAATTTCTCCTTGATCTGAGCATTGTAGTACTTGTCTATAATATTTCTGGGGATTTTCCTTTTGGGATCTTTTTCGGGAGGTGAGTAGTAGAGTCTTTTAATTTCTATTTTACTCTTTGGTTTAGAATATAAGAACAGTTTTCTTTGATAATTTCTTGAAATATATTATCTACATTCTTTTTTTGACTAGGTAGAATCTTTAAATTATCTCTCTTGGATTTTTTCCAAATCAGTTATTTTTTCAAATAGATTTTTCAAATTTATATCTATTTTTTCATCCTTTTGGTTTTGTTTTATTGTATTTTGATTTCTCATAAAGTCATTAGCTTCCATTCGCTCAATTCTATTTTTTAAGGAATTATTTTTCTCAGTGTGAGTTTTTGTACTTCCTTTCCCATTTGGGCAATTTTGCTTTTTTAAGGCATTCTTCTCATTAAATTTTTGCTTATTCCTTTTTCATCATGCTCATTTTTCTTTTCAACTTTTCTTCTACCTCTTTAACTTGATTTTCAAAATCTCTTTTGAGTTCTTTCATGGAAGGAGAGTAATTCTTATTTTTTGGAGGCTCTGGATGTCTTTTGATCTTCCTTGTTGCCATAGTAGATTTCTTTGGTCAGAATCATTTTCTGTTATTTGCTAATTTTGCCAGCCTATCATTAGAATTGTAATTCTTTGTTAAAGTACAGCTTTGTTTTCTGGATGGAGGGTGTAATGTTCCTAATTTCAGGGGTTTTGTGCAGCTGTTTTCAGAAATTCTTCTACAGACCACTACTAGAGTCTATACTTTTTGAGTCAGTACTGGTAGCCAATTCTGAGTATGGGCAAAGTAACAATTCCTGCCTCAGTGCCAATAAAGATGTCCCTCAATCTCCCTCTCATCAGTTATTCAACTCCCCCCCCCCAGCTGAGTCCTGAGATCTCCTGAAGCTGCATGTTTGGTGCTTCTCCTGCTGTTTATTCAGTGGCTTCCAAAATCCAGTGCTGAGTTGGATTTCCTCTCACACCCTAGTAATGCCAAACTTTTCCTGCTGAGTTATGCTTGTGCTCTTTGGGCTGATAGATCTGGACATAGCTGCCACTGTAGCCCATGGTCTGTTCCTGGTTTCCTAATGTCTGGACTGTTTTGACATGGCTTGTGTCATGATTGAGCTACAGACCCACCTGGATGCAACAGATCCTTCCTGCTGACCTTCCAAGCTGAATTCAGTGGAAAAATTTTTCAATCCATCTTTTTGTGTATTCTGATCCTGTAAAATTTATTTAGGGTTATTAATTAAAATTAAACATTTATAAAAAAATTTGAAGCGATTTGAAACAAAACTCAGGGAATCTCTATATTCTGTGTTCTTGGCTCTGCCTCTTGTTTCCAATTTTTTATGGTTAAAATGTTTCTCTATTTTTGTTCAGTTGTTTTTTATAAAAGATGCACATTTACATAAGTGAATTTTCTAGATTATCTCATTTCCCATTGAATTAGATAATTTTGTTTCAAATTAAATTGCATTAAATAGTATATGAATGTAATGGAATATTATAATACCTTTATAGGACTACATTCATTCAAAACTTTAGTATTATGATAGTTCATGTGACAACTATGCTAAGATTTACCTTTTCTTAGCAAACATTTTTATTTTATAAATAGTAGTGAAGGACTTATAAAGAAGATAAACCATAAAAAACATACAAAGGGAAATTGTGAAGTAGTATAAATAGGATAAAAATGGATGCTTATATATTTAGCATAAATACTTGTTGAACAATTGATTGGGATAAAACAATAATCAAGTTTTTGAATGAATTGAGATTACTACTTAAGATTTAGTTACTATATGTTCCCACAAGTAACTTATGACTTTAAGAAGATTTGCTCATTCTGGATTTCATTACTTTACTAAGTTAGCCTTTCTCTAGTTTAAAGGTTTTAGTATAAAGTCAGAGTATCATTATGTTAAGTTGTATCATATACTAAAATGAAAAAAAATGTGGAATCATTAAAGAACAGATTTCAATGATTAATATTGAGCTCAGCAATATTTGTTCAGTAAGGTCATCTAGGTAGCATAAAGAATAGAATGCTGGGTCGTAAGTCAAAAAGGCCTGAGTTTCAGACTCAGAGATCTTCTAGGTGTATAATCCTGAATAAATCATTTAACCTATATTTCCTCCAGATTTCTCAATTGTAAAATGGTAATAATAATAGTACCTATGTTCTGTGGTTGTGAGACTCAAATATGAGAATTTTACAATATTCAGCATAATGTTTGTCACAGAGTATCACAATATAAAGGTAGCTATTATTATTATTTCAGTTATATTAGTAAAATATTATACCAGAAACTTTCATCCTGATGCTCCTTTTTCTTTTTTTTTATCTGCCTGTTTCTTCAACTTTATTTTTTCAAATCTTTTTATTTTCAAAACATAAGCATAGATAGTTTTCAATATTCACCCTTACAAAATCTTGTGTTCCAAATTTTTTTCTCTCTCCCTTTTCCCTACCCCTTCCCATAGACAGCAAGTAATCCAATATATGTTAAACATGTGCAATTCTTCTATACATACTTCCACAATTATCATGTCACACAAGAAAAATCAGATCAAAAAAGAAAAAAAAAAATGAGAAAGAAAACAAAATACAAGCAAATAACAACAAAAAAGTGAAAAAACTATGTTGTGATCCACACTCAGTTCCCACATTTTTCTGAGTACAAATGTATCTCTCTATCACAAGACCACTGGGACTGGCCTGAATCACTTAATTATTGAAAAGAGACACAACCATCAGAAATATCATTTTATAATCTTCTTTTTGCTTTGTACAATGTTCTCTTAGTTTTACTCACTTCACTCAGCATCAGTTCATTCAAGTCACTCCAGGCCTCTCTGCAATCATCCTGCTGGCCGTTTCTTACAGAAGAATAATATTCCATGACATTCATAGACCATAACTTACTCAGCCATTCTCCAATTGATGGATATCCATTCAGTTTTCATTTCCTTGTCACTACAAAAAGGGATGTTGCAAACATTTTTGCACATGTATGTCCTTTTCTCTTTTTTTATGATTTCTTTGGGATACAGGCTCAGTGGAGACACTACTAGATCAAAGGTTATGCACAGTTTGATAGTCCTTTTTTCTTTCTATATTGCTCTCCAGAATGGTTGGATCAGTTCACAGCTTTACCCACAAAGTATGTGTCCCATTTTTCCCCACATCCTCTCCAACATTCATCATTATCTTTTCCTGTCATCTTAGTCATTTGAGAAGTATATAGTGGTACTTCAGAGTTGTCTTAATTTGAGTTTCTCTGATTAATAGTGATTTAGAGCATTTTTCACATGACTAGAAATATTTTTAATTTCTTCATCTGAAAATTGTCTGATAATATTCTTTGACCATTTTTCAATTAGGAATGGCTTATATTCTTATAAATTGGAGTCAATTCTTTATATATTTTAGAAATTAGGATGCTTCTTTTTTCTAAGCCACAAAAAATTCACATTTTTAACATGTATAGTGATAAAGACCTGCCCCTGTCATCTTGTTCATTCATACATGTATCCAATGAATTTTTTCACTGGTGGTTTGTGAACTTTGATCCTTCTTATTTAAACTTAATGAAATTCCTAAGAGTGATAAATGTGGGAAGATGATTATGCTTATTATCCTTGAATACTATTTTAGTTACCACTTAGATTACTATTCTGGAAGAAAAGTAATTTTTTTCCTAGTTTTTTCACTTTTCAAAATCTCAGATATCTTATTTCAATCTTCTCTTCAACTTAATGTTTCTTAAAATGCAAAATCCCAAAATTAGTCCCTAAGGAAGTACAGTAATGCCATGCTTTTAGTTCTTTTATTTTACACATAAAATAATATCTCATAGTATAATCATTGCACTCCACATTTTATTTTCTATATTATTTTTAGTTTATGGCAGAGACTTAGAAATATTAAGAGGCATATTAATAAATGAATGATAAATACTAGCTGAGCTGATAGAACAGAGTTACTAAAAACATAATACATTGACTTATTTTTCTTATAGATCTTGGTACAACTAATACTCAGTTTTAGTGTCATATCAATATTTTGTAATAGTACATTTGTTATTTCCATTTTATTTACATATTTTAATATATATATATGTGTGTGTGTGTGTGTATACATATATATGAGAAGATTTTGAAGACTGGTACTTTATTATATAGTTTGAGATCTGTAAGTACTATTCTCCCTTCACATTATTCTTTCTATCATTTCACTTGCTATTTTTGATCATTTATTTTTTCAAATGAATTTTGCTATTATTTTATCAAGGCCCGAATTCTTGGGCAGGCACTCTCCAAAAAATTCTCCAATGGTTCTTAGCCTTGGCTCAGGAACTCCTTCTCTGATCAGGTAAGCTCCCTAAGAGAGATACTCAGAAAAAGCAAAAGTGGAAGTGGGCTAGCAAAGATACAGGACTAATTTGATCCAGGACATAAGTCAGCTAAAGGCAAGAACTGGTGAGGGGAGGTGAGACTCTCCCAAGAACTGTTGAGGGGAGCCTTTTAGTTCTAAGGAGAATAAATATTCAACCTTGTGCTTGCTGACTGTGAGACATTTTTTGAGGGAGGAAGAAGAGGAACCACAGTAATTCTATCTTAGGGACCCCCTCTTGCCCAGCAGCCAGCCACGGCTGCTAAGGCTTTGGCTTCAGAACTCCCCTCCTTGATTTTACCCCAGGTATGAGGCTAAAAGAGGAGCCTAATTGATTTTAAAACCATTTATTATTTCCTCTCCTCTGCCCTCTTTGAAGGAACTTAATCAAATATTAAAGGATCACGAAAAATTTCCACTCCCCACAAAGACTAATTTGTTCCTACTTGGAGAGATTCCACTCTCTCAGGGAGGAATCTGGTTTGTAAATGCTCCCCTGTATAGCACAAAAACAAAAAAAAACACTTCTAAAAATAGATGAATACCCTTTTAAAGATAGATCTGGGTTGCAGAACAGTTTGACCAATTCCTAGGTCCTAATATCTACACCTGGCTGGAATTGATGTCAATCTTAGGGATCCTCTTCACTGAAGAAGAGCAGGGGGATTGGGAGACCTGCAATGAGGATGTAGGATAATGCCCATCTGGTTGTACAGGGAGGCCCCAGGAGAGAAAAAAATTCCTCCTTCAGGATTCCAATTAGGATTATGACAATCCAACTCATAAAGAAAGCAGGAGAAACTTTAAGTCATATCATTGTTCAGAGTATTGGAAATGCAGTCCTTTGAAGTCAAAATGTGAATAAAATAACAGAATTTTAAGCAAGAAAAGGAAGAGACCCCCCTCACACAAATGTATGAGGAAGTATTCATGGTTAGGAGAAAATGCTATCAGAGTGCAGTCAGCTTTGGGCACACTTTGTCATCAGTTAATGGCCAAATATAAATAAAAAGCTCCATAAGCAAGATGGGTGGTAGAACAAGCCCTTAGATGAATTCTTAAAAATGGCCCTGAAATTAAAGGTAGCCTGAGGGACTGAGGAGAAGAAAGAAAAACAAATTATGTTATAGTCCTTCAGACAACAGGAAGAGCAGATCAAAGTTTTGTTTCAAATTGTGCAAACAGTTGCTGTTGGTAATGAAAAATCAAGGGCAACCAGGTAGAGAGGCAGAGGAAGGAGGGCTTTTTGCCCTAAATCCCAGCCGACAGGAGATTCAGAAAAAGGAAGGAGAATGGGCCAGCAGCCCACTACAAACTCCACTAGTTTGTTTCAATTGTCCTTCAATTAGAAGGGCATATAAAGGATTATCCACAGGAGGAAGAGGGAGCAAAAGATTTACTTCCTCATAAAAAGGAGAAGGGGTGTCGGGGCTCATTGAAAAAACCCACACAGAAGCCTTGATAAGTTTAAGAGTGGAACCAGACAAAGAGAAATTGGTTTTCTTGATAGATATCAGGGCTACTAGGTCCTCATAACTCAATTGCCACAGGGGTCCAGATTATCCAAAAAAACTCTCTTAATTTGGGGTGTAAAAGAAGAAAATTGTATTGTGATTCTTACTGAGGTTTCGAACTAAAATATGCTAGAGTGCTGACCTTGGGAAAATTCCTGCTTGTCCCAGAGGCAAATCTGTAGGAAGAGATTTAATTACCAAATTTTTATCCAATTGATACCACAAGAGACTCAGATTATACCAATTAAAAGGATGTTGTTATTGAGAAAGGAGGAAAAAACAGAATTAATCCTGAAGTTTGGACTTAGCCCCCTAATTGAGGTCAAGAAAAAATGACCCCCATAAGAATTAGATTGAAGGACTCAAATATAGAGCTTAGAATTAGACAATTCCCCATTCGTTTGGAGGGGAAAAAAGAGCACTATAACCAGTAATCCAAGGAAACAGATGGATTACTAGAACCCTGCACCAGTTAAGGGAGATGGATCCTATAGGGTGGTGCAGTATTTGAGGGAAATTAATAAAATAGTCTTCTCTTCTCATCCAGTAGTACAAACTCATTGAGGAAATATATCAAGAATGGTGTGAGAGGTCTTCAAAGGATAAATAAAAGTGGAGGGATTGTGAGAAATTAGGTTTTAATTAAATTAATTAAGAGAGATTTGTCAACTTCTTCAGCTTTTTTCAATAGCATGTATGTGTAAATGATAGCAGTAAATATTTGGCCAAGGATGAGGCTTAATAAAGAGCCACGGAAGTAAGGAAAAAAGAATAGTGTAGAATTGAAACAGTTCATGAAAAGGTCAGAAAAAAAGATGAAAGTGTATCTAACTCAGGGATGATGAAATGGAAAAGAAGCAAAAGTTTGAATGACTAGAGGGCATGAGGAAAATGAACAAAAGAGTTTGCATTGTAAGGCTGGGGAACCATGACCAGCTATTGAACTACTGTCCATATACTTTGAAGCAGTGGATTAGAAAATAAGAAATGTATCTCCCAGCTTCAGCATTATTTTATCCTAGGAGTACACACAAGACACACACCCACACACACATTCACACACACACACACACACACACATTATATAGTCTATAGTCAAAGGATTAAAAATATGCATGTGTATGGGTAATATATATGTTATATATGTATAATATGTATATAATATGTACACATATATGCATATACATATAAATGCATGAAATCTCCCATATTATATTGGTTCAGTGATATTTAGTAATAAGCCTATATAATTATCTGAAGATTTTTGTATTAACAGTAATTATTTAATCTTTATAATTCAGAAGCGCTTGCTTTGTCAAACAAATTTTCATGAAAGCTCAGTTAATATAAATCAAAAGAGGATACCATTTTTGACTCTCCTATATGTCATATGTTGAAACATTTGTTCTGATATTCCTTAAGTCATGTTTTCCTCTAACCTCAATTTTTTTCAATGTTTTTAGTTCTTATGTTTGAAATAATCCATTCAAATGAAGGAAAGCTTTTTTAACAAAAGAAATACTGACAATTTTATAGAATTTTATTATCATCTCCAAATTTTTCACAGATTGAATAAAATGGAATGCTCTGACAAAGCATGAAAATGTCCTACAAAGTAATGATTAAGGAAGCCAAGACAAGTTTGTCTCTGAAAAATAAAATGAACATTAACACAATTGTGGAAAAGATACTTGAAGCATACTGATTATGTAAACTGAATATCTGTCAGTCTTCAAGATCCAGGAGTAACTATTTTTCCAAATAAAACTTAGTAAACAAAGGATTTGAGGGAAAACCTGCAGACATATACCCATTGTATTGGGTGGAGTAGATTGTGAACAATGGGAACAGCACCCATTTTAGTAAAGAATCTTAGAAATCATTGCATTACCACACATTTTGCAATTTTTCTTTCTTCTTCATACTTTTAAAAAAATTAATGCTGGACTTCCTTCCGGGGGTGGAGCCATGGTGGCGGAGATCAGACAGGATTCTCTGTAACCTCCTCTAACCTCCCCTCAAACCAACAAAATATGAAGCCTCTAGACTGATTCTGAAGCAAAAAAATCCACAATATCCGGAGAACAACACGATTCTAGAAGAAGATACTCTGGAAGAACCTCAAAACAGGTCTGTTTTAATGGGGCAGGGGGTGGCCTACTGAACCCAGACTGCAGCACAGGGAGACAGGGGCAGGGAGCTGGAGCAGGGAGCTGGAACAGGAGCCAGAACAGGAGTGGGAGCATTGTGCTTTTCACACACCTGGGAGTCTTCTTCGAGCCTCTTGGAACAATTTGTCCTGATTGTGGGCAGGTGGTTTGGAGGGTCTGCCTTTTGAGGGGGATAAATTGTGAACCACTGGACCCCTGATGAGCATCGTAACTAGCTGCCATTACACAGCACCTTAAAGCAATCAATCAAACAACAGGTCTGATAAGCACCAGAAATAATTCAATCAGTGGAGCTGCCCAGCCCCTGACATGATTCAATCAGCAGAACTGCCCAGTTCCTGAAATAACTCAGTCAGCAGAACTGCCCCAGGGCAAATTAAAGCAGCTGTCCCACCTTTGCCCTAAACAGACCTCACACCTTTAAAAAAAAAATGAATAAAAAACCAAAAAGAGCTCTCACCATAGACAACTTTTATGGAGAGAGGGAAGAACAGACCTCAAATCCTGAGGCCCCTAAAGGTAAAGCAACTCCAGAAAAAGCCCCAAAGAGAGACATAAATTGGTCTCCATGTCACAAGGCTTTCTTTGAAGATTGCATAAAAAATCTTAAAAGAGAGTTAGAAGAAACATGGAGAAACGAAATAAGATCACTGCAAAATAAAATAGAAAAAATGGAAAAAGAATGCAGTGAACAAAAAAATGTAATTGGTCAATTGCAAAAGGAACTAAAAACAGTAACTGAAGAAAATAAGACATTAAAAATTAGAATCGAACAATTGGAAATGAATGACTCATCAAGACTTCAAGAATCAGTTGAACAAAAACAAAAAAAATGAAAAGATAGAGAAAAACATGAAATATCTCCTAGGAAAAACAACTGACCTGGAAAATAGATCTAGGAGAGACAATCTAAGGATTATAGGGCTTCCTGAAAGCCATGATGAAAAAAAGAACCTGGACACTATATTCCAGGAAATCATAAAAGAAAACTGCCCTGATATTTTACACCCAGAAGGCAAAATACTCCTTGAAACAATCCACCGATCACCTCCTGAAAGAAACCCAAAAATTAAGTCCCCCAGAAATATCGTGGCTAAATTCCAGAACTATCATACCAAGGAAAAGATATTACAAGAAGCCAGAAAGAAACAATTTAAATATCGGGGAGCTACAATTAGGATCACACAGGACCTAGCAGCTTCTACTTTGAAGGATCGAAGGGCCTGGAATCAGATATTCCGAAGGGCAAAGGAACTTGGATTGCAGCCAAGAATAAGTTACCCAGCTAGAATGAGCATTATCTTCCAGGGAAGAAGATGGTCTTTCAATGATATAGGAGAATTTCACCTATTTCTACTGAAAAGACCAGAACTGAACAAAAAATTTGATCTACAAACACAGAACACAAGAGAAACATAAAAAGGTAACAAGAAAAAATAACTCTTGAGAACTATATTTATGTTATAGATACTTATAGAATGAGGG
>JAJPUD010020173.1:1089-25186 GCA_023553655.1 Myrmecobius fasciatus
GAAAGCTATGTAAGGGTTATTGTTGAAGAATTACCCACACATATGTTATGCAAATAAAACTAAAAAATGCTCAAAAGAAAAAAGAAGGAATTAGATAAGTAGGTTTAGACTTGATGAAAAGTATCCAAACTATTAAAAATATAACAAAATGCTAAAAAAAATAATCATATACATTTCCAATAAGAGCTGTTATTCCTTTCACCTATAGTGCAGGATGTAACATTTCTTTGAAAGCCCACGTATCAGAAATGTTATAGACAGACTTCTTATTCACTGTTTCTACCTTGTTATATAGCTTCCTTCCCCAACAGTGCAGGCAGACTGAAGAAATGAAGAGATTGTATTTGAACTCAAATCCTATTGTGAATTTCCTGAATTTTCTAGATATACAAAGAATAGACAAAGGAGGCAGATACCAAGCAGGCAAGAGCCACCTCTTCCTCCATCCTCTATCCACCATCCCCACCCACGATTGCCCCTTAACAACCTTCATGGGTTGTTTCACAGATGCTCTAGTCAAGCAGTAATAAATGAGGTGATCTGTATAAAAATACACCAGGAAATTCATTTCAGATCCCATATCTGAGTCTTACAGCTGCCAAGCACATCTGGATATGGATGATGTGGCTCACTTTAGTACCAGAAACAGGGAATGGGGACCTGAAGCCCCTTGGCAAACACAAAAACGGGAGGGGGGGGGGGAATGGGCATATTGCCAAGTTATAAATGAACTGGTCTGCTTGTGCCAAGTTTCTCTGAAACTAAGATGCTTTTTATAAAAATGTTTTTTGTCCTCAGAATCTACAGCATGTTCTGTGCACACAGTGGCAGGCCTATCAAATGGAAATTAGAAGTAAGAAACTGAGTTTGGTCTATTTTTTTCCTTGGAATTGGTCCTGTCTACTTTCCTAACCATGCCATTCTGTCTCTGTTTCCTTTAATGCAGATCTAGGTGGGGAGGGGGATAAGGAAGTGAAAAGAAAGAACTTATCCCAGAATTAACATAACAATCTTATCTCTGCATCTCTGGAATCACCTGCATGCTAGTTTTTCTACCTCCAGTCCCCAAATCAAACCCTATTCACCTATCATATGGACTGTTTTAATAGCCTCTAAAATGGTCTCCCTAAATCCAGCCTTTCCCACTAACAAATCCATATATTATACCATTATAAAAATAATCTCTCTAATGTATGAAACTGGCCTAATAAAAATCTCACTTTCCTATGAAAAAAATAGCTTCCTATCACCTACATGATGAAAGCATTCAAGGTCCTCTATATTATGGCTCTAAACTGCCTTTCCAGTTTTATTTCACTTTACTTTTCTTTGGACAGAAGATAATTTCATCCAAATTTTACTATCATCAATAACAAAACTAACAGAAACCATATAATTATCTCAATAAATTCAGAAAAAAGCATTTGACATAATATATCATCATTACTAATTAAAAGACTAGAGAGCATGGGGATAAATGGAATTTTCCTTTAAATGATAAGTAGCATCTATCTAAAACCATCAGCCAACATTATATGCAATAAGGAAAAATTAGAAGCATTCCCAATAAGATCAGGGGTGAAACAAGGTTGCCCATTATCATCACTATTATTCAATCTCATACTAGAAATGTTAGCTATAGCAATAAGAGAAGAAAGAGACATTGAAGGAATCACAGTAGATAATGAGGAAACAAAAATATTACTCTTTACAGATGATATGATGATATATTTAAAGAATCCTAGAGAATCAATTAAAAAACTGCCAGAGACAATTAACAACTTTAGCAAAGTTGTAAGATATAAAATAATAGTAATTATCCACATTTCTATATGCTACCAACAAAGCCCAGCATCAAGAGATAGAAAGAGAAATCTCATTTAAATTAATTGTAGACAAAATAAAATATTTGGGAGTCTATCTGACAATACAAACCCAAGAAATACATGAACACAATTACAAAATACTGTTCACTCAAAATAAAGTTGAGATTTAAACAATTAGAAGAATATCAATTGCTTGCTAATATAATAATGCTAATATAATAAAACTGACAATTCTACCTAAATTAACCTACTTATTCACTGTTGTACTAATCATATTCCAAGGAATTATTTTCTAGAGCTAGAAAAATCAATAACAAAATTCATATTGAAGGACAAAAGGTCAATAATTAAAAATTACAAAAGGTAATTAATTGAAAAAAAAAAATACAAAGGATGGCGGCCTAACAGTACTAGACCTAAAACTCTATTATAAAATTAATTTCAGAATTCATCAAAAACATATGGTATTGGCTAAGAAATAGAGTGGTCTATCTACATCTAAAAGTATGTTATAAGTTATAAGTACCAAAACCATTGTTACTAGATAAGAAATAGAGTAGTGGATCAGCGGAATAGGTTAGGTGCACAAGATACAATAGTGAATGACTATAGTAATCTAATGTTTAATAAACCCCAAGACTACAGTTTCTGGGATAACAACTCACTATTAGACAAAAATTGCTGGGAAAATTGGAAAATAGTATGGCAGATACTAGGCTTTGATCAACACCTACACCAAGATAAGATTGAATGGGTTCATGATTTAGACAAAAAAAGATGATAGATACTAAAAGTAAAGAGAAAAAGGGATAGTCTACCTGTCAGATCTTTGGAGAAGGGAGAAAGTTATGGTCAAAGAAGAACTAGAGAACATTATGAAATGAAAAATGAATAATTTTGATAAATGATTAAATTAAATTAAAAAGATTTTACACAAACAAAACCAATGCAAGCCAAGATTAGAAAGGAAGCAGAAACCTGGGGAAAAAAATTTACTGCAGTGTTTCTGATAAAGACATCATTTTTAAAATATATACAGACTTAAGTTTATAAGAACACAAGTCATTCCCCAATTGATAAATGGTTAGATAAGAACAGACAATTTTAAGATGAACAAATTAAAGCTATTTCTAGTAATTCTAGTACATTCTAGTAATATGAAAAAATGCTCTAAATCATTATTGATTAAAAAATGCAAATTAAGACAAGTCTGAGGTTCTGCCTCATACCTTTTAGGTTAACAAGATGACAGGAAAAGATAATGATAAGTGTTGGAGGAGATGTAGGAAAACTGGGACACTAATGCATGATTGGTGGAGTTATAAAATTATCTACCCATTCTGGAAAACAGTCTGGAACTATACCCAAAGAGCTACAAAACTATGCATACACTTTGATCCAGCAGTCTCACTAATGGGTCTGCATCCCAAAGAGATCATAAAAGAAGGAAAAGGACCCACATGTGCAAAAATTTTTTGTAGCAATCCTTTTTGTAGTAGCAAGGAACTGGAAACTGAGTGGATGTCTATCAATTGGGGAATGGCTGAATAAAATATTTTATATGAATGTAATGGAATATTATTGTTCTATAAGAAATGATGAGCAGACTGATTTTAGAAATGCCTGAAAAGACTTACATGGACTGATGCCAAGTGAACCAAACAGACCCTAGAGAACATCGTACATAGCAACAACAAGATTGTATGATGACTAGATGTGATGGACTTGGCTGTTCTCTACAATATGGTGATTCAAGGCAGTTCCAATACACTTGGGATGGAATGCCATCTGCATCCAGAGGAAAAAAACTATTGACTAAATATTGATCAAAGCATAGTATTTTCATTTTTTATTTATTTGTTTTATTTATTATGGATTTTTCTTTTTTGGTCTTTTCTTTCTTGTACAACAAACATATATGAAAATATGTTTAAAAGAATCACAAATATTTAGCCTATATCAAATTACTTGTTGTCTTGGGTAGAGAGGAGGTGAGGAAGGAAGAAAATTTAGAACACAAAGTCCTACAAAAAACAAATGTTGAAAACTATCTTTACCTATATTTGGAAAAATAAAATACTATTGATTTTTTAATAAAATAAACTATTTCACTATGAAAACAAACAAACAAACAAATTTGACTTTCTATTGATCTCATCCTGTAACTTCTTGCTTAGCATGCATGCATTCAGGAATGTGCAAGTCTGAGACTGATGTGCAGGCACATCATACTGTGAGTATTATCCCTGGCCATTTTCCTAGAAGTAAGGGAGAAAGATTTACATGAAGTGATGCTGAATGAAATAAGCAGAGCTATGAGTAGCATCAAATTCAAACAGAAACTGATCCCTGCTGTCTGCATATGACTGAAAAAATCACAAATTAGCATTATCTATGCTGTGCCGTAGTTTTATTTATTTTATGAAGCATTTCCCAGGTCCATTTTATCTGTTTACAATCACAATGTTGGTGACATCAGTGACACTTCTGTTCTATGTTATATCATACTAATCTGTGCATATATTATAGATACTTAAGGGCAGGGATTGGAAGTATTTTTTTCTTAAGCTCCTTGAGATCAGAGACTCCATCACAAAACCATGTCTGAGTAAAGCTGCACCACCTGGACATATTTAGCTGTAGGGAGAGGATGGCAGGACAGATAACATGAGTTCAAATCCATACTCAGGCATTTGCTAGCTTTGTCACTTTGAAGCAAGTCATTTAACTCAGTTTGCTTCCATTTCTTCAACTGTAAAATGGGAATATCAACAGCATCCACCTCCCAGAGTTGTTGAGAAGATCAAATGAGAGAATAATTTTAAAGTACTATATAAATGCTAGTAGCTGTTACCATCATCATCATCTGTTGTAGGGATGGAATATGGTGATTGAAAATGAAACCCAACTTAGGATTCTAGAGAATATTCAGTAAGGTCTTTACAATATCAATAAGCAGGAAAAGAATTTAAGGACACTGAGAAGAATATGCCAAGTATAGCTTTATGGATGTAACTTTTTGCTTTTGAAAAACAAGTACCTGGTAGCATCTGGAACATAGTAGATGCCTAATAAAGAATTGTTAAATTGAACTATACTGAAATGAAATGAATTGAATTGAATCGAATTGTACCAAATTGAACAGAAGTGAATTAAATTGAATTGAAATGAAGTCTGCCAGGACATAAAATGTGGTAAGCCACTAATTCTTAGAGACAATTCATTCCATCATATTTTTTCTTTTAAGGGACAAAGAGGCTACAGAAACTAAATGAACAAGAAAAGAATGACTTGTCTTTCTATAGTCAAAAACAGAAATTACTAGTTTTAAATTATGACAGAATGCCAAAAGTAATTCTTCTCTCCTCTCTCTGCTACTAGCTTCTTAGTCTTTGACCTTCAGATTCTCTTCCACCCCCCTTCTCTCACCAACTTCATTCTCTTTCTGGATTTTCTTTCTCTTTCTGGAACTTTGACTACTGTCCCAATTTGTCTTCCTGTCTTTCTTATTTTATAAAGCGCTATTCCATTTGGCCTTTCTGAGGACAATTGTGGAGTGACCTTTTTGGAAGGTGATTATTAAACAGGTAAGTCAAAAATTCTGATGAAACAATCCCAACTAAAGCTGGAGAACAGAAATTGAATGAGTGATTGTGGTTCAGTAGAAAGAGAAATGAGCTTGCAGTCATAGTAATGGAGTTGAATTTCAATTGTGACACTTTGTGACCTTGAAAAGACACTTAACCTCCCTAACATTCAGTTTCCTCATCTATAATACAAAGAGATTAGACCAAAAGGCTTCTATGGGATCTTTCATCTCAGCATCTATGATCCAATGATCTTAAATTCATGGATATAGTGGACCCTAATCTGCTAAATGTTATGAAATTTTTCCTAAGTATATCGTTCACTTTTCTGTCCATTAAAAGATAATTATTGAAAGTGATCCATTCTTGGATTTTCAGAGGCATAGCCAAGATGGCATAATAGAAGAAGTACTACAGCTGAGTTCTCCCAACAATCTTTTCAAACAGCTTTAAAATACCTCAAAACCTCAAACCAAATTCTGAGCAGCAAAGCCAACAAAAAGTAAGGGTGAGACATTGTTCTAGTCCAAGACAATTTTTGACGTTAGAAGGAAAGATCTGACACAAAGGAGTGGAGGTTAGTTGAGAGTCTCTATGGATACAACACCACTGGTGGGTCTTAATGGTGGCACTAGCAGTAGGAGAAGTTTAAAGAGATCTCAAGTCAGAGATCATAAGAGGGTAAGGCAACTAGCCAGAAAGACATTACAAAAGACAGCTCTACTAGTACTGGGCATAAAACAGATAGTGTTTAGGAGTTCCACTGCCTATACCCAATTCTGAGTCACAGTTCAAGGATAAAGAGGAATATTTTTTGCTCATGAGGGAGAGCATATCCTGAAGATGACTATTGCTTCCAGTTCCAAAAGAGCAAGGACCAAGAGAAGCACAACTGCTTCTAGTCTCAATGAAGCAAGGGCCCTGAGAAGTATCAATTATGATCCCAAGGGATCCAGGGTCCTTCCTAAGTAAGGATCAGAGTACAGATCAAGAGAACTGTGACTATAGCTCTCCCTGTATTTCACCATATTAGAAGAACTAAAAACTTACAGACCTCCAGATCTTGCTCTGAAAAATGCAAAAAAAAAAAAAAAAAAAAGCTGAAGCTTGGGTCAGTGACACTCTCCATATCATATTCAGGCCACACCAGAAACAAAACCTAACTTTAACATAACATTCAAAATCAAGAAATAGTCTGGAAAAAAATGAGCAAACAACAACAAAAGAACCTGGTCACGAAAATTTTTCATGGTGGCAGATAAGATTAAGATACAAACTCAGAAAAACAAAATGAATTAGATATTTAATAAGATGACTTCTAGCTTCAAAGTCTATGAATCTGCAACTTATTGTTAAATAATATGGCAAATCCCCTTTCCTCTCAATTAAATCTCAATCTCTCCGTTTGAAAAATAGTAGGATTAGGGCAGCTAGGTGGTGCAGTGGATAGAGCACCAGTCCTGAAGTCAGGAGAACCTGAGTCCTCTGGTTTCAGACATAACGCTTCCTAGCTGTGTGACCTTGAGCAAGTCACTTAACCCCAATTACCTCAAAAAAAAAAAAAAAAAAGAAAGAAAGAAAAGAAAAATGGCAGAATTTGAAGATTTCTTTATTGACATCCTAGAGGATTTTAAAGTCTTTTTGGAAAACTTTTAATATAGAATTGTTAGGCCACTTAATGAAGAGCTAAGTGTTTAAATAATGCAGCTATAGACATTTAAGTGGCAGCTAGGTTGCAAGGTGGATAGAGTATCAAGCCTAGAGTGAGGAAGGTCTGAGTTCAAATCTCACTTCAGATATTTACTAGTTGTATGACCCTGCCAAGTCACTTAACCCTGTGTGCCTCCATTTCCTCATCTGTAAAATGAACTAGAGAAGGAAATGGCAAATTACCCCACTATCACATTCCAGAAAACTCCAAAAATGAATCACCAAAAGAGGTTGGACATAATGACTAAACAACAAAAAAATTAATTTTGCTTAATTCAGAGACCCATTTTATAATTACTATCTTATGTGATCCTTACAGCAACCTTAGAACGTAGATGCTATTATTATTATTATTATCATTTTACAAATTGAAACAGAAATTAAGTGATTTGCCTAAAGTCACATAGTAATCATCTGGGGTCATATCTGAACTCAGTTCTTCCTGACTCTATATTCAGCACCCTCTTCATTGTGCCACCTAGTTGCCAAAGGGTTACATAACTAAAACTATAAAAAGTTAACCCCTGCCTTAAATGAAGGCTAGGCTTTGAACTTGTAAAATTGCACATGCAACATTTTGATACAATGTGATAGAAAAGGGAAACCAGTTTGTCTTTCATTTAATATAGACATGCAAAGAAAAATACCAATCAACATTCCCCCAGGATGTCAAAGAGCATTTGGCTTTGAGAAAGTGAATGACGGCATACATGCTTTTTTAGTGCAATTTACATTTATTTCAGTGATGTGGGCAACTGTAGAGTCAAATTCTGTAGTGAAGCAAACAGTTCCACAAAATAAACAAGTATGAGATCCAAAGGAAGAAAAATTAGAACAAAATAAAAACACACTTTTTTTGGCTTTTCCAAGATCTATATATATCAAAGTTTCCTCAACCCAGACACTTGTAGGTAAGGGATATCCACTCAATCTTATACAACACTCCACATTACTAATCACTGGAGTGGTAGAAGGTAGTTAACAAGTACATAGAATTGTACCTAGGGTAGGACCAAAATATTTTTCCTAGACAAAATCATAGTGAGTGAATTTTTACCAAACTACCAGTCCTTCAACCAGGCCAGGAGAAGTGAAGGAAACTCCTGGTGATCTGTCTTGGTTAGAAGTAGGCAAATATGAGATTCACTAGAGCAGGACTTCTTAAACTTTTTCCACTTATGACCCATTTTCACCTGAGAAATTTTTATGTGACCCCAGGTATATAAGTATAGAAAATAGGTGTTCAAATCAAACTTTAACTGACAATAAATCATAATTTCACAACCCCTCCATTCAATTACACAACCCTATATATGGTAGTGATCCACAGTTTAAGAAGGTTTGCCCTAAAGAGATATTGCTTAGGAATATCATGAAGCATGAATATAAGACTGCCTTCCGGCAGCCCAGGGATATATCTTGAATAAAGGTATTCATCACTTTCTGCCCAAGAAAAGAAAACCGAACAGGGACCTTGCTTTATTTTCTAGGGAGTTTGTTAATGGTTTATACAATTCATTTTTTCTTAGATGGGGTTATTTAGCATTTCCATTTCCTGATCAATCATATTTTCATAAGTATTCATAGATTGTGCTCAGATTATCAGATTCATTGGCATAAAATTAGGCAAAATATTTCCTAATGATTACTTTAATTTTTTCTTTGTTGGTGGTGATTTCACCCTTTTCAGTTTCGATGCTGGGTATTTGATTTTCTTCTTTCTTATTTGTTACCAAATTAACTGATGGATTATCTATTTTATTGATTAGGTTTTTTCCCATAAAACCAGTTCTTAAGTTTATTTATTAGTTCAATAGAGTTTTTGCTGCTGTTGTTGTTTTTACTTTCAATCTTATTAATCTCAGGATTTTGATTTTCAGGATTTCCAATTTGGTGCTCAATTGGGGATTTTTAACATTTTTTTTTTCAAATTTCTTTAGCTACATGTTCAATTCATTGATCTGTTTTTTTTTTTCTCCATTTTACTGATGTAAGAATTTACAGAAATTATTTTCCCCTAAGTACTGCCTTGTCTATATCTTATAAATTTTGGCATGTTGTCTCATTTTCATGCTCTTTAATAAAATTATTATTTCTATGATTTGTTTTTGGCGCACTTATTCTTTAGAATTGTATGATTTAGTTCCAATTATTTTTTTATTTATCTTTCCACTGTCCTTTATTGAATGTAATTTTTGTTGCATTATGATACAAAAGTAATACATTTCATATTCCTGCCTCTTTATTTTTGACTCTGAGATTTTATACCCTATTATGTGGTCTATTTTTGTGTAGGTGCCAGGTAATGCTGAGTACAAAGTATATTCCTTTCTGCTCCGATTCAGTTCTCTCTAAAGAGTCATCATATCTAATTTTTCTAATGTTCTATTTACATCCTTAATTTCTTTTTTAAAAAATTTATTGGTTAGATCTATCAGGTTCTAAGAGGAAACAGTTGAAGTCTCCTACTAGTATAGTATTGCTGTCTATTTCTTCCTGAAGTTGTAACACATTTAACTTTTTGTAATTCACTTAATTTCTTTAAGAATTTGGATGCTATCTACTTAAAACCATCAGCAAGCATCATATATAATGGAGACAAACTAGAACCATCCCCAGTAAGATCAGGAGTGAAACAAGGCTGCCCACTGTCACCATTACTATTTAATATTGTATTAAAAATGCTAGCTTTGGCAATAAGAGAAGAAAAAGGGATAAAAAGAATTAGAGTAAGTAATGAAGAAACCAAACTATCACTCTTTGCAGATGACATGATGGCATACTTAGAGAACCCTAGAGACTCAACTAAAAAACTACCAGAAACAATTCACAACCTTAGCAAAGTTGCAGGATTCAAAATAAATCCACATAAATCATCAGCATTTTTATATATTACCAACAAAGTTCAGCAGCAAGACATACAAAAAGAAATTCCATTCAAAATAAAGGATGATAGTATAAAATATTTGGGAATCTATTTGGCAAGGAAAAGTCAGAAACTATACGAATTAAACTACAAAACACTTTCCGCACAAATAAAATCAGACCTAGTCAATTGGAAAAACATTAAGTGCTCATGGGTAGGCCAAGCGAATATAATAAAAATGACAATACTGCCCAAACTAATCTACCTATTTAGTGCCATACCAAACTCCCAAGAAATTATTTTACAGATCTAGAAAACTAGTAGCAAAGGTCATTTGGAAGAACAAAAGGTCAAGAATTTCAAGGGAAATAATTAAAAAAAAAGGGGCAGATGAAGGTGGCCTTGCTGTACCAGATCTTTTTTTTTTCTTTTTTTTTTTTGCTGAGGCAATTGGGGTTAAGTGACTTGCCCAGGGTGTCACACAGCTGTTGCGTGTCTGAGACCAGATTTGAACTCAGGTCCTCCTGACTTCAGGGCTGGTGCTCTATCCACTGCGCCACCTAGCTGCCCTGTACCAGATCTAAAACTATATTATAAAGCAGCGGTCATCAAAACCATTTGGTACTGGCTGAGAAACAGAGCAGTCGATCAGTGGCATAGGATAGGTTATCAGGACAATCTAGGCAATAACTTTAGCAATTTAATGTTTGATAAACCCAAAGACCCCAGCTTTTGGGATAAGTACTCACCATTTGGCAAAAACTGCTAGGAAAATTGGAAACTAGTGTGGAAGAAATTAGGGCTTGAGCCATACCTAACACCACATACCAAGATAAGATCTAAATGGGTTCATGATCTAGATATAAAGAGTGATAGTGTAAGCAAATTATAAGAATGTAGTATAGTTTACCTCTCGTAGTATAGCTGTGGAAATGGAATAAATTTATGTCCAAAGAAGATCTGGAACTCTTAATTAAACACCAGATAGATAACTTCGATTATATTAAGTTAAAAAGTTTCTGTACAAACAAAACTAATGCAGACAAGATTAGGAGGGAAGCATCAAATTGGAAAATCATCTTTACATTTAATGGTTCTGATAATGGTTCTGACACCTGTCAGATTGGCTAAAATGACAGGAAAAGATAATGATGAATGCTGGAGGGGATGTGGGAAGGCTGGAACACATACATTGCTGATGGAACTGTGAATGGATCCAACCATTCTGGAGAGCAATTTGGAGCTATGCTCAAAAAGTTATCAAACTGTGCATACCCTTTGACCCAGCAGTGTTTCTACTGGGCCTATATCCCAAAGAGATCATAAAGGAAGGAAAGGGCCCCACATGTGCAAGAATGTTTGTGGCAGCCCTTTTTGTAGTGTCTAGAGACTGGAAACTGAAGGGATGCCCATCAATTGGAGAGTGGCTGAATAAATTATGGTACATGAATGTTATGGAATATTATTGCTCTGTAAGAAACAACCAGCAGGACGATTTCAGAGAGGCCTGGAGAGACTTGCATGAACTGATGCTGAGTGAAACGAGCAGTACCGGGAGATCATTATTCATGGCAACAACAAGACTATATGATGATCAATTCTGATGAACATGGCTCTCTTCAACAATGAAATGTTTTGAACCAGTTCCAATTGTTCAATGAAGAAAGCCATATACACCCAGAGAGAGGTATATGAAATGTGGACCACAACATAACATTTTCATGCTCTCTAGTGTTGTTTGCTTGCATTGTGTTTCCTTTCCCTGATTTTTTTCTTGTAGATACAATTTTTCTTGCACAGCAATGATAAGTATGGAAATATGTACACATATATTCGACTTGTCAAGTATTTTAACATAATTAACATGTAGTGGACTTCCTGTCATCTAGGGAAGGGGACTGGGGGAAAGCTTTGTAAAGATCAATGCTGAGGAACTACCCATACATATGTTATGCAAATAAAAAGCTTTAATAAAAAAAGACTAGACAAAAGAAAATAAAATCTTATTTTAAAACTATAAAAAAAGAATAAAATTGCCAAATTTTCATTTCACAAATATTAAGACTAGAATTTTAGACATAGAAATGAGAAAAATTTCTAATGTTATAGGTAAATAGCATCTGTTGCACACATCTTCTAAACTGATCTTTCTAAAACGTGCATCTAATAAATGGTCAAAGTATATGAACAATTTTCAGATGAAGACATTAAAACTATCTGTAGTCACATGAAAAGTCATGTTCCAAATCACTATTGATCAGAGAAATGCAAATTAAAACAACTCTGAGATACCACTATACACCTCTTATATTGGCTAAGATGACAGGAATAGATGACAATTGTTGGAGGGAATGTGGGAAAACTGGGACACTGATACATTGTTGGTGGAACTGTGAATGGATCCAACCATTCTGGAGAGCAATTTGGAACTATGCTCAAAAAATTATCAAACTGTGCATACCCTTTGACCCAGTGTTTCCACTCAGCTTATATCCCAAAGATATCTTAAAGGAGGGAAAGGGACCCACATGTGCAAAAATGTTTGTGGCAGCCCTTTTTGTAGTGGCTAGAAACCGGAAACTGAATGGATGCCAGCAATTGGAGAATGGCTGAATAAATTATGTTATACGAATGTCACGGAATATTACTGTTTTGTAAGAAACGGCCAGCAGAATGATTTCAGAGAGTCCTGGAGAGACTTGCATGAACTGATGCTAAGTGAAATGAGCAGAATCAAGAGATCATTATACACTGCAACTGACTATTCGATGATCAATTCTGAAGGACATGGCTCTCTTCAACAATGAAATGTTTCAAACCAGTTTCAATTGTTCAGTGATGAAAAAAGCCATCTATACCTAGAGAGAGGCCTGTGATATTTAAGTGTGGACCACAACATAGCATTTTCACACTTTCTGTTGATGTTTGCTTGCATTTTGTTTTCCTTCTCAGGTTTTTTTTTTCTTGTAGATCTGAATTTTCTTGTACAGCAAAATAACTTTATAAATATGTATTCATAAAAAAATAAAATGTACTATCTACTTATGTTACCACCCTCTTCATTAAAATTCAGTGGCTCCTTATTTCCTACAAGATCAAATTTTAAGAATTTCTCAGTTTGCCTTTTCAAAAAAACTCAATTTTTATTGATGTTTTTAACTATTTTTTAACATTGTCACAATTATCCTAGTATAACACCCCTACTACTTCTCAGAAAGCCATCTCATGGTAAATAGTATTTTTTAAAGACAAAAAAGGGGGTAGTAGTAGAAAGGGAATCAGTACAACTGCCGGATACATCAAAAAAGTCTAAAAATATGTATAATATGTAATACTTGTGGGATTCCCACATCCACAAAGTGTTTTTCTTGGTAATGTATGTATTTTACTTTATCAAACACTGGATTATTGAGTCCCACTGTCTATGATTCTCCCTTGTTTAGTGTGTTTCATTAATTTTTCTATCTATAGATTGTAGGATTTTGTTTTCTTGGCTAATTTGTCACAATTTTTCATTTTATTGGTTATTTTAATCCATTCACATTTAAAATTGTAAGAGTAAGGTACATATTTTCCTCCATTTGCCTTTAATTTTTTTTAAGTTATGATTTCCCTCCCCCAGCTGTAGGTCTTTTTTAAATATGATTCTATTCCCACTGGCTCTTTTTCCCTAACTCCAATATCTCCTTCTCATTTGTTGCTTCTTTACCTTAAAGTTTTGCTTATTAAGGTCCTTTTTTGTCTTATTTTTAATATTTCTTTCTTTCCTTCTCTTTTTTCTTTTCAGTGAAAAAATTTTCTTTTTTTTCCCATTCAACAAATCTTATTTATTAGATTTTTAAAATTCCATTTCTGCACTGTTTTCCAGAGAGTATTTTTTTTCCACTCTCTTCATTATCCATATACTCTGTCTATTCTAGATCTTTATTCTCCATTTCATGACTCTTGTAATTGTCTATTCTCATTGGAGAATATTTCTCATGGAATCAAAACCTCCAAAGTGTTTAATCCGGACTCTCTACTCTATATAATCTATATAGTTCTACTAATAGTATACAAGATGCAAAAGCATTGAACCCAATAAATACATTGGCGTTCCAGAACTCTCCCTGTGTAAGCCACCAAATAATGGGATACAAGGATTAAATCCCAAAACTATGTTAGGGTTTTGGGCTGTTGTAACAAGTTGTCTTAAAAAAATCTCCAAATAAGAGGCCTGCTGCTGGCAATGAGGCTGTATTCCAAAAGGAAGTTTAGCCATTAACAAGGGAAAATATATAGGCTAAGTTTCTCAGTGCAACTTGCCATTACTAAACAGGAAGATGCCATAACAAGGCAGGCTAAGTTCCTAATGTACTAGCCATTATGATGCTCAGTAAGTGGGCTAAATTCCTAAAAAGAGTTAGCAAAATGGAGTGTCAGTAAGTTCTTTTATAGGAGAAAAATAACCTCGGGGATTGAAATATATAACTTAGCCTTCAGATCTGATAGAGTAACTATGGAATAATGATAGTTCTGTCAATGCAAGGAATTCAAACAAGGACCCATAGCAACAAAGACCCATTTAAGAACAACAAAAGGCCTACTTAAAGACAAGATAATCACTATTCTTCTCTGCTTGCCTCAGGGAGTAGCTGTGGGAATTCAACTAGAGCCCACTGCAACAAAGGTCCACTTAAATTCAACTAAAACCTTCTCCTGTAATGCCCTTCCCCATAATCAATCTAGCTACTAAGGACTAGGGTCTTTTTGCTGGATTCTTATGCATCCCACCAAAACCAGACCACCCTTTTTAGGTTCCCCCTTTTCAATAATTGTCCATTCCTCCTCAGCTACTCCCCTATAGGCTCTTTTCTTCCAGAAAGGCAATAGGAGTCATCTTCCCCTCATTACTAGCCTTCAATTTGACCCTGGAACATCATACACTCCCTTTTTGTCTTTTCTTGAGTTGCACTTTTGCACCCTCCTATTCTGTAATATAGTCCTACAAAAATTGTTGTAAACAGGATGTTACAAGATTCTGTTCATAATGGCCGTGACCTACTTCTCTTCAATCACCCCCAGATGGTTTCTATCTATTTTACCTCTATCTTTTTGTGTACATTTAGAATAAAGTCTTTTATTAGTCACTTGCTGTCATTCTGCTGCTATTGTCCTTGGCTGCATTTGTTCACCCCTCTGCATTTCTATTATCAAGAAGCAAATAATCTCTGAGTCTGATTTTCTTTCTAAAATGTTTCAAATACCTCTTTATTATTGAATCTTTTTTCATTTATGGTTAAGCTTAAATGTGCAGGGTAGGTCACTCTGGGCTACATCTTAAGCTCCACTGCTCTTCAGAATACATTATTCCATTTGCTCCTGGGTTTTCTGATGGGTGCAGAATAGTCTTAAGTTATTCAAATTTCCTTTCCTTTGTATTTGAAGGTCTTTCTCCTAGTTACTGGCAGAACTTGTTACTAAATTGAATTGTTAAATTTAAGTACTTTGTGTCCTATAGTTTGTAGCCTTGGTTTTTTTCCTGCAGGTGATATTGTAATGCTCAGGGAGAAACTGAGTCAGTATCACATATTGGAAATCAGTTAATACTTTATTGCTGTTAACTGAGAGTTCAGAATCCATAGCTATGAATCAGGACTGTTGGGACTCTTGTCTCAAAACACATAGTCCATTGCCAGGTTAGACTGACAGACATGCCAACCGACTGGATCTCAAGCAGGTCCAGCAATTAGTAAGTTTGGTCATAGGATTCTTATAGACCTCCAGTGCTAGGAGGGAACAAAGAGCTCACTAGGTAGAAGGAGGGGTGGGAAACCAGGCGGGATTGAAGTTCTAGGAAGAGACTATCAATTCAATTCTGACAGGTAGGGAGTAAAGGAAGCTTGGGAAGGAACTGGGAGACAGGAAGTCTGAAGCCAAAATGTATGTCGAGATGGAGCATCTGGAGGTTTTATGACTCCTTTGGAACGCTAGCCCAATTATTCCTAATGGTCAGGAAGTGCGGGAGGGGGTTGCTGCTGAGGCAAACAATTAAGGGAAACTGAAACAAAGCAATTGAGGGAAACTGAGACATGGAACTGTGGCACAACAATATATGAAATTCTTTCAACTATATTTCAACATTTGTATCCAGAAGTTATATGCAGTTACCTTCTATTATTTCTTGAAATGTGGTAACCAGGTTTTTCTTTACTTGTGTTCTTCTGGGAAACATATAATCCTTAGATTGTCTCAACATGTCCTGTCTTTGAAATCAATATATTTTCTTTTATTGTTATTGTTTTATGCTTCTTTTCTAAATATCAAATTATTGCATTGGTAAGAAATTGTGAGCTACAATTCTAAGAGTATGATAGCTATCTATATTGGGCCCAAATCTTAAGCACAAGTAGCTCCAAGAAAGGGCACTACATTTTTATTTATTTGTAAATATACATGCTATTTCCCCAGGTAGAATACCAGGTAGAATATATGTTTTTTGAGGGCAGAGACAGTTTGCATTTTTGCATCCCTAGTATATTTCAAAATGTGTGGCATACAACAGGTGCTTAAAAATGCTTTGTGATTGAATGATGGATAGATGTGTTATGCCTCAATTTCCCTGCCTCAGTTTCCCTAAATTGTTCTGCTTCAGTTTCCCTGAATTGTTCTGCCTCACTTTCCCTGGTGGCAACCTCCACCCCTTCTTGGCTATTAGGACTGAGATAAGTGGAGCTGCAGAGCTCTGGCCACTAGCATTACCCAGAGTCATAAAACTCCAGGTAGCTTATCTCAAAGAGCTAGATGACACCCCCTATCTTCTCCCTCAGACATCCTGTCTCCTAGCTTCTTCCCAACTTCTCAGAATTTATGATCCTTCCTTACCCCCCAACCTGTCAAACCTGAATTTATTGCCCTTTCCTGAAACTTCCAGCCACCCAGTGCTCTACCTTCTCCCTTGCCTTTGTTTCACTGATTGCTGGAACCCTCTAAGAGTCTCTGGAGTCCCTTGCTCATCATCAAATGCTTTGAGACAAGGGTCTCATCCATCTGGCTGGGGGTCAGACATGGATCCTGTTTGGCTGCCAGTCCAGACTCTCCACTAATAAAATATTTAAAAACCTCTCCAATCTCTATGTTGCCTCAGTTTCTCTTACATTACAATTAAGCCCATGTGTTCTTACCACCAAAAGAATAAAATAAGCTTTTACTTACATGTCTGTGTTGAGATTGGGAAAAAGTTTGGGGTCACAGATTGGTGTCATAAAGTATCTCAAAAGAATTTGCAGGGTTGAACCCATTTCCTAATCAAGGGGCAAAGTTTATTGTAATTGTAATGCCATTATAAGCAGACTAAGTTCTGAAAGAAATTAGCAAAGTCCTAAAAGAGAGGAGGCCCCTTCATGCAACTTTTTGTCATTGACATGCTAATTCTATGGCCTAGAGGAGTGGTCTCTGGAATTTGCTTATCACTGACCACATTATCACTAACCAGATCATCAGTCAGCAATGAATTGAGGAGTGCTCTATTCACTCTTATCTCAAGAGTTTATGGGGCTATCCTGAAGCCAGAAGCTATCTGACTGAAGAGTGGTCTATTCAGAATCAAACAAATTGGTCATGGAAGTTTCCTGAGGCAGACTCCAAAGCCAGAAATCTAGGACTACTGACTTACTGTTAGAACACCCCCTAAAATCACCCCTTAAGGGAAGGAATTTGTGACCAAAGAAGAGCTAGCGGTCATCATTAATCACAAAATAGGTAAGTTTGACTATATCAAGTTAAAAAGTTTTTGTACAAACAAAATGAATGCAGACAAGATTAGAAGGGTAGCAGTAAACTGGGAAAATATTTTTACATCCAAAGGTTCTGATAAAGGCCTCATTTCTAAAATATATCAAGAATTGACTCAAATATATAAGAATTCAAGCCATTCTCCAATTGACAAATGGTCAAAAGATATGAACAGACAATTTTCAGACGAAGAAATTGAAACTATTTCCGGTCACATGAAAAGGTGCTCCAAGTCACTATTGATCAGAGAAATGCAAATTAAGACAACTCTGAGATACCACTACACACCTGTCAGATTGGCTAAAATGACAGGAAATGATAATGATAACTGTTGGAGGGGATGTGGGAAAACTGGGACATTGATACATTGTTGGTGGAACTGTGAACGGATCCAACCATTCTGGAGAGCAATTTGGAGCTATGCTCCAAAAGTTATCAAACTGTGCATACCCTTTGACCCAGCAGTGTTTCTACTGGGCCTATATCCCAAAGAGATTTTAAAGGAGGGAAAGGGACCCATATGTGCAAAAATGTTTGTGGCAGCCCTTTTTGTAGTGGCAAGAAACTGGAAATTGAAAGGATGCCCATCAATTGGAGAATGGCTGAATAAATTATGGTATATGAATGTTATGGAATATTATTGTTCTGTAAGAAATGACCAACAGGAGGATTTCAGAGAGGACTGGAGAGACTTGCATGAACTAATGCTGAGTGAAATCAGCAGAACCAGGAGAACAATATACACAGCAACAAGACTATACGATGATCAATTTTGATGGACATGGTTCTCTTCAACAATGATGTGATTCAAACCAGTTCTTCAGCGATGAAGACAGTCATATACATCCAGAGAGAGGCCTGTGGGAACTGAGTGTGAACCACAACACAGCATTTTAACACTTTCTATGAATATTTCCATGCATTTTGTTTTCCTTCTTAGGTTGTTTTTTCTTCTTCTCTTTCTAGATCTGATGTTTCTTGTGCAGTAAGATAACTGTATAGATATGTATACATGTATTGTATTTGTCATATAATTTATCCTATTTAGCATGTATTAGATTACCTGTCATCTAGGGGTGGGTGTTGGGGGGAAGGAGGGGAAAAGCTTGGGAAAAAAAAGTTTTTGCAAAGGTCAATGTTGAAAAATTACTCATATGTTTTGTAAATAAAAAGCTTTATATATATATGTGTGTGTATATATATATATATATAAAATAAAAATAAAAAAAATAAAATCACCCCCTAAAAAAACAAAAAAAAAAATCATTGTTATATTACATCACTTGGGTTTAAAGGATTTAAGGTGACTAAAAAGAAGCAATTTCACTAGTTTCCCCCTTAACCCTACCCACCACAACTCCACAAAACCCTTGATCATGCTTTAGTATGAAGGGGGAAAAGAAGACAAAGAGGAAGGAGGAAAGGAGAGTGGGAGTGGGAGATGGAATGTAAGGAAGAGAAAAAAATAAATTGTATGTAAAAAAGGAAACAAAGAAAAAGGAAAAGGAGGAAAAGAAGCAAAGGAAGAATAAGAATGAGAAAGTAGTAAGAAAGAAGGAAAGAAAGAAAGAAAGAATAATGAATTAACTTCAGAGTTAGGAAGACTTGAATTTAAGTTCTTCCTCTCACACACATTGGCTGTGTGATCCTGAGTAAGGCTGGGTCCTTTGAATGTCCCATGCAATTTCATAAGCCTAGAAGATAGCAGTTTGCTTGGAAGAGGAATTTGATTGCAGACAAAGAGAGATGAAGACAGAGAGAAAAAGAAAAAAAGAAAAGATAGGCAGAGACAGAGAGTATGTCAGTGTCAAAGGCATTTGGGAATTCTGTTTGAGTGACATTGTCACTTCCTTCATATTAAGTCTCTATGTCAATGTCACCAGAAACTTAAATGAAGGCTACAAAATATAAGAAATTAAGATGCTGATTGATTCAAAGGACAACTTTTTCGATCCTATGTTCATGTTGAAGGTAGAGGGAGGCAAAAGAAAAATCCAAGATGGTTTGTAATTGGGGAGGACATATTCACATTGGAAGTAAGGGAGGCAACTCTAAGCCTGGGCCAACCCTTCCATCTTATATCTATCCATTATGCTTCTTCCTTTCTATCCTCCCAACCTCAGGCAAAAGTCTTTGCAAATACACCTTGCCAAAGACTGAAAGATGTGGTTAGCCATAAGAAAGGGAATTGATGATTCAGTCATCAGTCAGATGATATTCTGTCATCCTTTCTCCACTATGAAATCCCCACATTGAGAAGTACCAAGACTATGGAACAAGATGCCCTGTAAAAAATTGTTACAATCAGTGTATACTTAAAAAAAAGTACTCCTTACAGTACCAAATGCTGTTGTATTCATTGTGTGTGTATGTGTGTGTGTGAAAAAAGTGTAGAAATATCTGTTTTAAAAGATTGTTTTTCTATCTCTATCAACAAATTAAGAAAAAGGAACCTTTATAGATAATACATTTGTCTTCCTATGTGATGGTAAACCTTTTTTAACGTTTAAAATGTCAAGTCACAGTATAAAACTATCTGTTATTACACCATCTTCTCTTGGCACATTCAATTTAATTCAGACAAAAAAGTGAGGTGAATAGACTTTTGAAAGGTGTGTTAGCCATCATCTTGGACACTTAGCTATGCTGCCCAAGGGTCTCTACCTTTGTTCATGAATGGTCACAAAATCTTGCTCTGTAGATCCCAAGGGAAAGTGAAAGCAAAGCAAGTTGGCCTCCATCCAGGTAGAGTACTAATTTGAATAGGATAATGCTTATGGAGTTGGGTGAGTAAAAGGGCAGTTTATTTTCTCTTCATTCCCTGGGTGGCAAAAATATCTCAGTCCCCTGGTCCAGGTTTCAGAGAAGAAAACAGAACTAAAAAAACATTTCTCTTTCACCATTATACATAAAGATAAGGAGGGAAAAGGGATGAAAATATAGGAAAGAGCAAGATATACTCTTTATCCCAGGAGGAAAAAGACTTACATTTCAAATTATTAAAGATTCAATCTCATGCTTGGAATAAATGTATCTCATTTAGGCCTAGAAGTTTTCTGCCTTTATTCTTATTTAATTAGACCATTCTCTATGTAAAGACTTCATATTTTTTGTGAGAGGCCTCATCAGGAAGCTTAACTCCAGAGGAGCAGGGAATTAATTTTAGGAATGGAGGCTGTCAGTCAGTTAAATGCTAGTATATAATGCATCACTAATTTGGTAACATCCCTTGAAGTGAGATGTGTATCATTCCCTCCTTGGTTACCATGTTGAGTGGAAAGTGCAGAAACATGGAAGACTGTATCCAAGCTGGTTCAAATACCACCATTATTTCTTGGATTATTTTTGTGGAAATAACAAAATCACCTTTTCTGAACAACCTTGTTGATTTGCCTAGTCCAGTAATTTTGCTTAGTACCCTGAAGCCTTAGAACTTTAATAATTTCCTGAAATAATGCCAGTAAATAATGGTTTTGAAAAAAATATTAGTATGAATTATGATCTTTAATATGATAGACCCCTTTTAATATGATATGAAAAAGACCTATCTTTTTAACAACAATATTCTTCTGGTGATACTGAATGCCATGACAAGGCTTCATGCATTTATTAAATACTTACTATGTGCCAGACACTTTGGTAAGTGCTGGGGAAATAATCTCTGACCTCAAAAAGTTTACATTCTAAAGAGGGGAGATGGAATAAAAGTGAGCCAAAAGCAAAAGGAGGGAAGTGTACAGAGTGCCCATTTAGGAGAATGGTAGAGATAATTCAGACAATCAGGAGTAGGGTCCTTAGAGTAATGAAGATATGGCTGATCTGGATTCTTTCCTTAAGATGAAAATTTTGAAAGGAGTATAAATACTCTCTCAAATGACACAAAACACCATTTATTCATGGCCTCTCATCCTGAGTGATCCTTGTTCATATTCTCCCATAAATCCTTCACCTAATGTCCACTGCATATAGCACAATCTCTTTAGTTCTCTTATGAGAGACAGTACAGTATAGCAGAAAGGACACTGTATTTAAAGTTAGAGATCCTTGCTTTCAATCTGAGCATAATTAATTTTTATCTGTGTAATCATCAGTCAGTAAACATTTATTCAGTGCATGCTATGTGCCATACATTGTGCTAAGCACTAGAGATAGAAATAGAATTCAGGGCTCCTGTCTTCAAGAAGTTTACAGATCGAAGCATTTTCTATTTCTCTCTCTCTTTCTCTTTATTTTTAACTTAATTTTTCTTGAGAGTTTTTATTTTCATTAGGGTGGGAGATCTATGTTTTTAACTTCACATGTGGTTTTTTAATTGTGGATGGGGATAAGGGAGAAAAACTAGAAATCAAAAATCTTTAAAACTAAATGTAGAAAAAATGTTAAATATAACTGGGGGAAAATATTAATAAATTTTTAAAATTAAATTTTAAAAAAGAAGCTTACTAGCTAATAAAGACTACCTATAACAGGAGGATGAAAAAGTCAGGGACAAAGGATTGAGTACCTGCTGCAGAAGTTTAATGAAGTCCAATGAAGTACAAAAGAAGTTTCCTTAAATGAAAGTTTTGAATTATGAGTAAGTTGCCTGGGCCTATTATATGATATTCTGGGGACACCAAAAAAGCATGGAAACTAGTCATTGGTTCACCTTCTGTCTGACCAAACTACTTTCTTTCTGGTAGTACACTTCTCTAATGATTGTCTTTATTCTACTTCTCTTGTGCATTTCTTGCTGGTAAAGCATTACAATCTACCCATACCCAACATGCATGTCTTCATTGGCATTTTAGTGACTCATAATCTTAATTTTTCAGAGATTTATTCCATGACTCAGAGCATGGGGCTTTATCACCCTTTAATATCCCTCTATTGGTTCTCTTTTCCCATTGGTTATATCCTTGCAGGGCCTACATTTTGGGGACAGATCCAGGATGGCAACGCTTCATTCCTCTTCTGCTTTCTGCTTCTGAATCTGTAAACTTTGGTTGTGTGACTCAGCTGCCTTTTCATCCTGGAATTTCCCTCAAAGCCTGGGTCCTTTTCTTCCTAGACCATCTCTCTACTTTATAAGCTAACCATCCTTTATTCTGCTCCTGGTTATACTTCTGACTCTTCTGACTATATCCTTATATCCCCAAATGGTAGTCAAGTCCTCATTTATTCATTCTAAATTACAAGTTCGTTCACAGAAACACATTAACATTAATTTAGTCTTTCACTTAGTCTAAGTCTTTCACTGTACATAGCTAATTATTATTATATGTAAAGCTAATAACAACTTTGTGTGTACAATTTTCATTAAACATTTAATTAAAGGGGCGGAGCCAAGATGGCAAACGGGGCGGAGCCAAGATGGCGAACTGCAGACAGCGTTTTCTGTAAGCTACTGAGACCTTCCCTCAGACACAGACAAACTGAGCCTCCGAACTGGTTCTGGAGTAAGGGCTTCACCAAACACTTGGACTACAACGCACTTCTATCAAATATCTACTTTGAAAGAACTTCTGAGGTCAGTTTTAGAAGGGTGGGGGATCGAGCAGCTCCCGGCGCTCAGACGCCAGTGCGCAGTAGGGGTGCAAGTCCGGGGCTGGGACAGACCAGAAGATTTTAGGCTGCCGGAAGTCCCTGGGAGACCCTTGGGCCACTTTGCTCTGCTTGCGGGCAGGTGCTTTGGCAGGTCTACCTTTGATAAAGGGTGGATTGAGAGTAGCTGAAAGTGTGGTCCTAAGGCAGATCTAGCCAGATCAGCCCCAGACCGGAAGTCAACTCGGCAAACTGCCCCAGGGCAAATTGAAATCCCTTCTGCTGCTCCTGCCACTGCTGCTGCTGCTGAGGCTGCAGAATTCCCTGCTAGTGACTGATACCTCAGCTAAACATCATGAGCAAGAAAAAGAGAGCTCTCACCATATACAGCTTTTACAGAGAGAAACTAGAGCAGTCCCCAGATCCTGAGATTCTGAAAACAATCCCAGATGAAGCCACAAAGGTGGACTTAAACTGGTCTCCCTTTCAAAAACCTTAACTGGAAGATTGCATAAAGAATCTCAAAAGAGAGCTAGAAGAAGATTGGGGAAATAAACTGAGAGCAGTGCAAGAAGGAAACATCGCCCTGCAACAGATGTGAAAAACTGGAAAATAAGTCTGGTGAATTGGAAAAAGTTGCCAACTCACTGAAAATAAAAATAGTGAATTGGTAAAAGACAACAATTCACTGAAAAACAAAATTGGCAAAATGGAAAAAGAATGCAATGAACCAAAAAATTCAATTGGCCAGTTACAAAAGGACCTAAAAAAGATAACTGAAGGAAATAATACCTTAAAAATTAAAATTGAAC
>JAJPUD010020174.1:0-10400 GCA_023553655.1 Myrmecobius fasciatus
AGGGTTTTTAATTTGGTCTTTTTCTAGCTTTTTTAATTGTAAGCCCAGTTCATTAATCTTCTCCTTCTCTGTTTTACGCAAGTAAGCATCTAGAGATATAAAATTACCCCTTATAACCGCTTTAGCCGAGTCCCACAAATTTTGGTATGTTGTCTCATTGTTGTCATTCTCCTGGATGAAATTTTCGATTGTGTCTATAATTTGCTCTTTCACCCATTCGTTCTTCAGGATTAGATTATTTAATTTCCAAATAACTTGTGGCTTATTTTCTCCTGGCCTTATATTACATGTGAGTTTTATTGCATCATGATCTGAGAAGGATGCATTTACTATTTCTGCTTTTCTGCAATTGATTTTGAGGTTTTTATGCCCTAACACATGATCAATTTTTGTATAAGTTCCATGAACCCCTGAGAAAAAAGTATACTCCCTTCTATCACCATTCAATTTCCTCCAGAGATCTATCATACCTAACTTTTCTAGCCTTTTGTTAACCTCCCTAACTTCTTTCTTAGTTATTTTGGAATTTGATTTATCTAATTCTGAGAGAGCAAGGTTGAGATCTCCCACTAGTATAGTATTACTGTCTATTTCTCCTTGCATCTCTCTTAACTTCTCCTCTAGGAATTTGGATGCTATACCACTTGGTGCATATATGTTAAGTATTGATACTGCTTCATTGTCTATGGAACCCTTTAGTAAAATGTAGTTTCCTTCCTTATCTCTTTTAATTAGATCTATTTTTGTTTTTACTTGATCCGAGATAAGGATTGCTACCCCTGCCTTTCTTTGTTCACCTGAAGCATAGAAGATTCTGCTCCAGCCCTTTACCTTCACTCTGTATGTATCTCTATGTTTTAGATGTGTTTCTTGTAAACAACATATTGTAGGATTCTGGCTTTTAATCCAGTCTGCTACCCGCTTCCGTTTTATGGGAGAGTTCATCCCGTTCACATTCACAGTTAAAATAACTATATCTGTATTCCCTGCCATCTTATTTACCCAGAGTTATGATTTTCTCTTCCCTTTCCCCTCTCTCCCTTCCCCCCTCCCCAGTACTTTGCTCTTGAAGACCACCTCCCACCAATAATCCTCCTCCCTTTAGAGTCCCTCCCTCCCCTTTATACCTTTTCCCTAATCCTTCTATTAGTTTATCCCTTTCCTTTTCTTCCCTCCCTCCTACCTTCCCACACGGAGGGTCAGTGCTTTCTTTGAAGCCAAATGTGTCTGATATACTCTCTTAGAGTTCAATCTAATGAGAGTAAGGTTTACACAATCAATACTCATCGCCCTCCCTTCTTCCCCTCAATTATATTAGATCTTCTATGTCTCTTTATGAGATTTTGCCTTATTTTACCTCCTATATTTTTACTTTATTTTGCCTCCTTTTCCCCCCTCCCCCCTTTTTCTTTTTCAGTATGGTATCCCTTCCACCTCTAATTTCTTTTCCATTATTATCAAAGAAAAATCAAATTATACTGCCATTCTTTAAAGGATACCTATAGTAGGAATATAGTTCTCCAGAGTTTTCCTTTTTACCTTTTTATGTTTCTCTTGAGTTCTCTATTTGGAGGTCAAATTTTTTGTTCAGATCAGGTCTTTTCATTAGAAATAGGTGAAATTCTCCTGTATCATTGAATGACCATCTTCTTCCCTGGAAGATGATGCTCATTCTAGCTGGATAACTTATTCTTGGCTGTAATCCAAGTTCTTTTGCCTTTCGGAATATCTGGTTCCAGGCCCTTCGATCCTTCAATGTGGAAGCTGACAGATCCTGTGTAATTCTAATGACAGTTCCTCGGTATTTGAACTGTTTCTTTCTAGCTACTTGCAATATCTTTTCCTTGGTGCGATAGTCCTGAAATTTGGCCACGATATTCCTTGGGGTTTTAATTTTGGGGTCTCTTTCTGGAGGTGATCGGTGAATTCTTTCAATGCCAATTTTGCCTTCTGATTCTAAAACATCAGGGCAATTCTCTTTCATGATTTCCTGGAAGATAGCATCCAGGTTCTTTTTTTCATCGTGGCTTTCAGGGAGTCCGATAATCCTTAAGTTGTCTCTCCTGGATCTGTTTTCCAAGTCAGTTGTTTTTCCTAGGAGATATTTCATATTTTCCTCTATTTTTTCATTTTTTTGTTTTTGTTTAACTGATTCTTGAAGTCTTATTGAGTCATTTACTTCTATTTGTTCAATTTTAATTTTTAGAGTATTATTTCCTTCAGTTATCTTTTTTAGCTCCTTTTGTAGCTGGCCAATTGAATTTCTGGATTCAATGCATTCTTTTTCCATTTTGCCAGTTTTATTTTTCAGTGAATTGTTGTCTTTTTCCAATTCACCAATTTTGTTTTTCAGTGAATTGTTGTCTTTTTCCAATTCACCAATTTTGTTTTTCAGTTCACCATTTTTATTTTCCAGTGAATTGGTGATTTTTTCCAATTCACCAATTTTGTTTTTCAGTGAACTGTTTTCTTTTTCCAATTCACCAGTCCTATTTTCCAGTTTTTGATATTTCTGTTGCCCTGATCTCAATTTATTTCCCCATTCTTCTTCTAGCTCTCTTTTGAGATTCTTAATGCAATCATCCAGGTAAGCCTTCTGAAAGGGAGACCAACTTAAGTCTGCCTTTGTGGCTTCATCTGGGATTGTTTTCATAATGTCAGGATCTGGGGACTGTTCTATTTTTTCTCCGTAAAAGCTTTCTATGGTGAGAGCTCTCTTCTGCTTCTTGCTCATGATTTAAAGTTGGGATATTGGTCAAAAGCCGAGAAAACTGCAACAATTTATATTTGCCCTGGGGCAGTTTGCCGAGTTGACTTCCGGTCTGAGGCTGGTGGGGCTAGACCACGTTTTCAGTTTCTCTAGATCCACCCTTTACCAAAGGCAGATCTGCCAAAGCACCTGCCCGCAAGCAGAGCAAAGTGGCCCAGGCGTCTCCCAGGGGCTTCCTGGGTGCCCAAAATCCGCCCCTCTATCACAGCCCTGACTTCCGCCCCGGCTGGAGTCCGATCGCGACCAGCGGCCGATTTCCCCTGAGGCTAACCTTCTCCGGAGTTCTTTCAAGGTAGATCTTTTATAGAAGTGCGTTGTAGTCCAAATGCTTGGCGAGGACCTCACTCGGAAACCAGTTTTAAAGTTTACTTTGTCTGGGTTGGGGGAATGTTGGAGGGAGTTCAGAGAGAAAGCTGTTCGCAGTTTGCCATCTTGGCTCCGCCCCCCCTATATATTAAAATCTTACATACAATATTCAATCATTAGTTGTGAAAATAAAAATTGCCTACAAAACACCTTAAGTTGTTGTCTTGACAGTCAACATTAATTGTATTCAGCTACAAAACATTTTGAAGTTCTCCTCTTTGAAATCCATGGTTCCTGAAAAAGTATGAAGGCATTTGTTCAAATTGTACTTACCCACAAACAGAAAAAGCTTTTTTTTTTTATTTAATACATTTTCAATGTCAAAAAGATGTGTTGTATTTAGGTAAAGCAATGGGGCAGGAATTGATTAGAAGGAAATCATCAAACTGAAATTTATTCATAAGCAGTGCTGATTCCAGTGAACCAAATATTTTTATTGTCAGAAATACCAATTTTTTACCAACATTTTCCCAGTGCTGTTATGATAATGAATACCAATATTTCAGAAAAATTCATATTGTAGATGATCCATATAACAATGGGAAGACAATGAGTTTCAATAGGTCATAACAAATTACATAATGTGATCTTTCATTCAAAAAGTTATATAAAAGGACATGGTTTAAAAGAGGTGACATCAATAAGCACATCTCTCTGTGACATTTTACTTTATTTTGATAAAAAGAAGATTATTGGACACAATTGTTTCAGTGATTGTATCATTAAAATAATTTTATATTATATTTAACTCAAGATAACTTTCTAAGATTGAAAGTATCAGAAAAGTTGCCAAGTTGAATTGATGAAGAGAAATTTCTTATCTAAAAGATCTTTAAATCAATGATTTGCAGATCCAATCCTTTTCTTAGTAAACAGAAATCTTGTTGGGAGATACTTTTGGTAAGTATGAATTTTCATGTATTTTTTGTTAGAAAAAAAAAATTTATACAGATACCATTTAATATTCTGTGTACTTCTCAGTCCATAATGCTTCTTTGAAGATGAAATATGATTTAAAGAATCAAATGTGAAATCTACTCTAATATTAAAAAGTCTTCAATCTGTTTATAGACATTTTATATAGATAATTATAAACTCCACGATTGATTTTAACTTACAAAATGTGTCAATGAAGTAATAAAGCATACATATGTGTATGTTTGTGTGTTCCTAAAGTAATAAAATCATTTTAGATTAGTAAGGGATACTCAATATACCAATAGTTACATATATATATATATATATATATATATATATATATTGATTATCTATAATCTCTTTTTCTTCCATATATTCAAATATCCCATTTAATTTATATGTTTATTCTGTTTAACAGATTAAATTGTTATTTTCTTCCATACCTACAAAATTTCTGGGAATTTTACTATTTTAATCACTGTTTCTATAAATTTCGAATAAGAATATTACCTAAGTTAGTCAGAATGTCTTTGTTGTAAGACTTTTCACAAGGATGTTCAAGGTCCTTCAGGTGCTTATAGAGAAGAATACAAATTGAAGAGATGTAGATTCCCCATTCATTGAGCTTCTGGAATTTTGTCTCAATTCTATCAATTTAATAATACCTACTAGAAAAATATCAGTTCCTTCAAAAGGTCTTTCTTTAAAAAATGTAATAAAGTAAAGTATTTGTTCCTTTTGCACCCCATTCAGCCCAAATCCTCATAGTTTATGATCAGAAATTTCCCAGTTTGCCTTTGATTTCTTATAATTGATATATTATAATGAAATATTCATTTGACTCACCGCTGGAATTAAATACAATTATACAATTCTCTAAGATCTTTGATTTCAATTATATTTTATTGGTTTGTCTTCTTTATAGAATAGATTATAATCTCCTACGGGGAAGGGCACTTGCTATTTAACTGGGTATCTATGCTTGCACTTCTTATTCTAGATCCCCTATTATTTTTAGATTTCTTTTGGGGGGAAAATTGCACAGCTAAAATTAAGTTCCTCTAACAAATATGTTTAATCCTGCCCTGCTGCATTGCTATATAAAGTACTGAGCAGTGCTTCTCAAGATCTGTACTGAACAAAACAAAGAACTCCAAACAGTCTTTTATAAAATAATGTTGATTATGTTCAAGACATCAAAAAATCCAGCATTCTCTGATTTGGCAAACTTTGATGTAACTTTTAATCAATGTAAGAGAAACAGAAAACCTTCATTGAACAAGTTTTGAATTAAATGATTCCTTGAAACAGTATAATGCATTACAGTTGGTATTTATGTGGATGTGTGTGTGATTAGAAATTGTTTATGGTGAACTATTTAAGATATACTCATTAACACATACCAAGACTATACTGTGAACAATGATGTTAGTGTCCCTTCTGGTATAGACCAGGTCTCCTATAGACCTCATATGTAATATGTATCCATGGAGATCTAAGACATAGGAAAAGACATGGTGGAAAATCCTCTTCAAACTCATGGTCTGTATAAAGATATTTTAGTGTGAAACCCTATGGATTCCTTATTAGGAGAAGTAGTTAAATGTCTGGAGCACTGGTTATCTTACCAGCTGTCCTCGTAGTGTTGGGCTATTTCCTTATCAGTGAGTGGTGACCTATATAATCCTATGTCCCAAGTCCAAGCTAAAAAACTCTTAAGTTTCAGGCTATTGACATTAAGGTTCAAATCACTAAATTAATTAATCCAAGTTTTACTAATGGTTCTATTATGGAAGCTAACTATTTAAGTGAGATTCTGCACTGATTATAGCTATGAGACTACAAAAGTACTTAGCTACCTGTTCCTGCTGTGAATTTCAAGACCCATAAAATATAAACTGATTCTATGTTCCTGCTGTGAATCTAAAAACACAGTCAGCGAAATTAAACTTATTTTCACTTACTCTTCAGCATTAATGATTTCAGTGAAGTCAATGAGACAAATGATTACCTTTGATAGGATAACTACATTCTAATCAATGAATCAATACATTAATCAACAGGGATTTTAAGAACCTACTATGCTCAATGCATAGCATACTAAATGTTCAGCCTTGTCATAGATATGATCAAACATATTATGTTGTTGCTATACACACAGACACCCAAGCATACACATGTTCCCCAAAAAACCTTAAAAACACCTTATTATATCCAAGTAAGATGGCCATTCTGTTATATTTTCACAATGTCTTTTCTATGAAACTCTTAGATTTGACATTCCTTTGTCATAGGAGTTGTTCCCTTCTTGTAATTTGTCCCAGAGTTCTAAAAAACACTTAATTACATTGCTTCTTGATCCATCCTCTAACCAATCTTTATAGTGCAAAAGTGATTTTGTGACACAATTATGTAAAGGGAGAGTGATGTTTACATAATTGTGTTATCAATTAAAATAAACCATTTCTTACTCATTTAAGTTTATATTTATTAGATTTTAATTCTAAATTCAAACCATGAAACAAGTGGTGAAATTTCAAAGAAACCTTTATTAATCTAATTACAATATAAACCTAACAAATGAAAGGACTCAATACTGTTCTCAGTGCAAGATTCACAGGAGGATGTTCTTCAGAGGTAGCAGCCACAGTATAAACTGATCTAGACTTTGGTCTCAATCTTGTAAGAAAAGTGTTACATTACCAAGCAAAAACATATCATCTGAGCTGTGGCATATTTGTGTCAGGAGTGCTTCTTAGACAATTTCATTCCATATTCCATCAAAGTTCCATTATATCAAATCTAGTTGGGGTAACCAGTAACACCTTGTTTTTTTTAAATTTTTCATGAACTTTGGAAGTAAAAAAAGAAATTAGATAACATAGTAATATAGGGGGAAAAGATGATTATACAGGAAATTGCAAATCTATTCTGTTCAACTTGCTATTTTTTTTAAATATATAATAAACTTATATAACTTTTCTTTCTAAAGTTATATTCTTCTTTTTCTTACCCATTCTAGAGATGACTACCATTAGATACAAATGTGTGTATGTAAAATTATCCTATCCATACACATATTATATGCATAATTTGCATATGTATTTCTATTTATCAGGTTTTTCTCTGAATGAAGATAATGTCTTTCTTCCTATGTCCTTTGCAGTTAATTGGGGTATTTATAATAGTCAAAATGACTTAGTCACTCAAAACTGTTCTTAAAACAGTAGTTCTGCTCATTTCATTCTTCATTATTTTGTGCAAGTCTATCAACTTTTTCTAATTCATCAAGCTCATTGTTTCTTATAACATGGTAGTACCCCATAACAATTACATACCACAACTTGTTCAGCTACTCCCCGAATGATGGGCACACTCATAATTTCCATTTCTTTTCCACTACAAAGAGAGCCACTATAAATATTTTAGAATATATAGGGTATTTTTCTTTTTTTCTCTAATCATATTTAGAAATAAACTTAGTAGTGGTATTTCTGGATTCAAGATTTGGAGTACTTTTATAACACTTTGGGGATAATTCCAGATTCCTCTCTAAAATGGTTAGAACAGTTCAAAGTTACACCAGCAGTGAATTTGTGTCCCAATTTTCCATATCCCCTTAAACATTTGTTGCTTTCCCCTTTAATAATTCTAGTCAATCTGATATGTGTAAACAATATCTATTGATTTGAGAAATATGAATTAAAAAATAATTGTAAAACATAAACTTTACTACATCAGAAACTTAGGTGACACAGAAGATAGAGGATTGAATTTGGAGTCAGAAAAAAAGAATGAGATCCCATCCTGCTTCAGACATTTATATCTGCATTCCAATACATAACAGACTTAGCCTCTATAAATCTCAATTTCCTTGTTTATGAAATTGGAATAAAAATAACACTACCTTTACATGATTGTGGTGAGAATAAAAAAATTAGCATGAGTAAATTGTTTTGCAAATCTATTACATATTACTTTGGAAGATTTCCCCAAATGTTCATAGAAAATATCTGTTTATTATTATTATTATTATTGTTTTCAGTACTGGAGCATCATTTTCATCCTTCAAATTACTTTGTTTTTTTTTTAATTAAAGCTTTTCATTTGTATAACATATGTATGGGTAGTTCCCCAGCATTGATCTTTACAAAGCTCTCTATTACAACTTTTACCCCCAGTCCCCTCCCCTCCCCTAGATGGCAGGAAGTCCACTACATGTTAATAATGTTGAAATACTTGACAATTTGTGCAAGAAAAATCCTATGTACAAGAAAAAAAAAAGAAAATCAGAGAAAGGAAACACAATATCCCTCTCTCTGGTTGTATATGATTTTCTTCAGTGAACAATTGGAACTGGTTTGAAACAATTCTTTGTTGCAGAGAGCCATGTCCATCAGAATTGATCATCATGTAATACTGTTGTTGCTGTGTATAATGTTCTCCTGGTTCTGCTCGTTTCACTCAGCATCAGTTCATGCAAGTCTCTCCAGGCCTCTCTGAAATCATCCTGCTGGTCATTTCTTACAGAGCAATAATATTCCATAACATTCATATACCATAATTTATTCAGCCACTCTCCAATTGATGGGCATCCTTTCAGTTTCCAGTTTCTAGCCACTACAAAAAGGGCCGCCACAAACATTCTTGCACATGTGGGTCCCTTTCCCTCCTCTAAGATCTCTTTGGGATATAGGCCCAATGAAACACTGCTGGGTCAAAGGGTATGCACAGTTTGATAACTTTTTGAGCATAGTTCCAAATGGCTCTCCAGAATGGTTGGATCCGTTCACAGTTCCACCAACAATGTATTAGTATCCCAGTTTTCCCACATCCCCTCCAACATTCATCGTTATCTTTTCCTGTCATTTTAGCCAATCTGACAGGTGTGTAAAGGTACCTCAGAGGTGTCTTAATTTGCATCAAATTATTTCAATTTACATACATGTGTATATGTTATTTCCTCCCCATAAAATCTTGTTGTTCATTCTTAGTTTTCAAGAAGGATCAATGACATCACAATGTTGGGATAAAATAGTATGTAAATAGGTGATGAATTACACATGAATTTAAGTGAGACAAAGTTTCTCAAAGTTGTCAGTTTCTTTTCCAAAGTCATTCAAGTCCAGTGGCAAGAAAAAAGCCAAGATGATTGGCAATAATTTGGGATTCAGTGGATGACTTTGGCATTTTGGATGTTTGACCATGCTCTAAATGTTCACAAAATGTGCTTCAGCAGTCTTGATGGCCGTTAAAACTAATTTTTCGTAGCTGCTCATTAATGGTGGTGGGATAAGTGCTTTGGACAGACATCTCCCTAAGCCAGTGATAGTTTTGAGGCCTTTTAGTTACTTTCAACTGGTTTTACCAGAATGTGGATGCTTCTTAGGTTACAACTTGTTGGACCCATAAGTGAGGGTTGAGTGACAAGTGAACATCAAAGGTGAATGACCAATCCTGAAAAGAGCTCAATAGGCCCTCACTCCAGAGGTTCTAGTTGGCTGTGGAGGGGGGGGGGGATGTTCAGTAAAATGTAAAATTTCTTTGAGAAATGGGATAATTTTGTTCTTATAACTCTAGTATCTGACATGATGCATGCCATATAGTAGATGCTAAATAAATGTTTCTTAAATGAGGGGAAATGACAGGAAAAAAGGAAAGTAAGATGCAACTTTTTGAATGTTACACTGTCCCTCAATTCCTATCCACAACAAAGAAGTCCACAACAAAGTGGTTACCAGAACTAGAATCAAGATCTTGTTTACAAGTCTCATTCTCTCTAGTAAATAATAATCTCTTTGGGGGAAGAGACTGTATCTTATTTGCCTCACAGTATAACTTAGAGCTTTATTATAGGGCTTTAAAATTTTTATTGAATAAATGCATGCTAAACTGCAAATGCTACCTCAAGTAAAGTCACTAGTATTTATTAAGCACCATTTTTATGATAAGCATGGTACTACTTAGGACTGGCAATATGAAGAAAGAGAAAGAGCAATCCCTTTTTTTCAGGGAACTCACATTTTAACAGAGGGGACCACCTGCAAACAACCATGTGTAAACAAACAGAAATCTGTATATCTCTGTGATTCTGTATGCAGAATAGATTAGAGCTAATTATAGTGGTAAAGCTATTAGCATTAAGATTGGGGTAGAGAAGTATATTAGAATATTAGCTTAGGCATGAAGGAGACCAGGGAATGAGATGAGGTCAAAAAAATTACACACACACACACACACACACACACACACACACTCATAACACACAGGCACATATTCAGCGATGTATATGTATACACTTATACACACACACACACACACACACACACACACACACACACACACA
>JAJPUD010020174.1:10500-25186 GCA_023553655.1 Myrmecobius fasciatus
ATATATATATATATATATATATATATATATATATATACACATCAAACTATCTATTTATATACTTTAAGGTTTAAAAGTAATTTCCTAACAAACATTTTTTTCCTTTATTTTCTTTTTTTTTCTAACAAACATTTTTAAAAGCAGGTAGGGCAAATAATATTACTGCAATTTTGCCACTGAGAAAAATTCTGAATGGTTAAAGGACTCATTTGAATTAGTTTACCACTTAATTTATGAAGTTTACTAATGTCAATGTTCCATTTCCTTAAAACTATAATAATAAGTGAATATATTAGTCTAAGGAGGAAGGAGATAGATACTACAAGATTAAATAGTGTAGGATTTTGTGGGGGTGAGGGAAGTGTAGTGAAGACTAGATAGACAGAGAGTAGGTTAGTGCAGGGAAAATAATGCAGAATTTGAAGTCTAAGATCTGGGGTTTAAATACTAGCTGCTCTATTTAGTATGGTGTAATTTTGAATAAGTCAATTAATTTTTATGTTTATTCCCTTATGTGTAAAATAATCTATGTCCCTTTAAAAAAAAGAGTGGGGCAAATAACAAAGGAGGAAAAGAGACTGGCAAAAGAGAGGGCAAAAATGATAAAGGGGAAATTATGGGGCAAGGAAGGCAAACTAACCATTTCACAACTATGTATAGACTCAGCCTTAAACCTGCCCCTCTCCTCCCCCAAAAAATACCTACTATAGCATTGCACAGAATATCTCTATAACAGAAAACAAATGTTTCTTTCTTTTTTTCCCTTCCTCCCATACTTCCTTCTTTTCTTCCTTCCTTCCTTTCTTTCTTTCCTTCTTTCTTTCCTTTATTCCTTCTTTCCATTCAGCTATTTGGTGACACAGAGGATAGAAAACTAGGCCTTGAATCAAGATCTGGTTTTAAATATGACCTCAGACACTTTCTAGTTATAAATCTTGGTAAGTCACTTAACTGCCTTGTGAATTTCTTCATTTTTTAAGTGGAAATAATAAAAGCACCTCCCAGGACTGTTGTGAGTTTCAAATGGGATGATCTGAAAAGTGGTCAACACAGTGCCTGGAACACAATACATACTTTTAGATGCTTGTTTCCTCCTTCCTATCTTTCTTGTAGTCAATAAAAAAATATATATTTTGCTAGATAGATATAGAGTGACCAGTAGGACAATCTTGGTCCCTTCTAAATAGTATTGTTGTACAACTCCTGGGCATTTTTGTGCCCCTTTTTTGCCATGTTTTAGAAATGTTCTTTCTATCCCAGTTCCCAGATGACATCTTCCCCTCATGGCCAGTAGCCACTCTTCCTACTTTTCAAGTCATGCAAATCCTTTATAATGCTTTTCATTCCAATAAACAAACATTTATTAAAAGCCTACTATATGTCAGATGCTATGGTAGGTGTTGAGAAAAAAATACGAAATTTTAAGGCACCCTGCCTTCAAGGATATTACATTGGTATACACCAATAAATAAGCATTAAATATATGCAAAATAATTACAAAAGAGAATATTAAAAATGTCTTTTCTCTGTGCTTTATTATTACATAGCCTTGAACTTCTCTTGGGTATTCAGTTCCTCCATGGCTGACATTCTTTTCTTGTTCCACTGTAAGATGCATTTTCCCTACTCAATACTATGAGACTGTATTTTATAATCATACTGATTTTCCCCAAGAAAAGCACTGCTTTTACCTGGGTATTATTCTAAATCCAAAGGTCATTAAGAAATAAAAGGAATAAAATAAAATAAAGACTTGCATTTGCTAGTCTAAAAAGACTACCAATATCATTAAAAGTATCTTTAAATGCCATTGTGAAGCCTAAAGGTATATTACTCCTCCTGGGTACAACTGTTCTCTTACTATAGTATAAACTATATTCCCTCTGACCAGCAGCCACCTGTGGTTCTTCCAAAAAAAGCCCACCCAGTGCTTCCTGCTCCTTGATTTTAACAATTTTCTCCCTTTTCTTGCTAACAATCCCCAGATGTGCCAGTTTTGTAGATACCTCCTATGTACCTCAATATTTCAGTGAAAAACTGTTTTCCAGTAAAAGTCCATTAGAAAGATACTTTGCCAATTGGCGGCCTCATCCCACCTCATCTCCCTTGAGTCTCAGGTGGGATGCTTTACCTTACCACAGGTGCCAAGACAAGCACTGACCACTCTTGCTATTCCCTTCACCAGAAAATCTGGCAGCCTTTCTTGAAAACAAGAGCTTGTATGGATAGGAACTATTTGGGAGGACTTACTGTCATGTCTGCTCCAGTTCATGGCTGTGAGTGGTAAACGGAGTTTACACATCTGGAGTGAAGCTTGTAAAAATAATGACTACAACGGGCTGTATAAACATTTCCAAATGGCTTCACAACCTTAGGAAAACTGCAGTCTTAATGAGGTTCATTTTTCAATATGTGGTACACTCTCACTGGTGTTCTGAATTAGATTTCACTGTGAAACTAGATGGTTCCAATGTTCTGATGAGGAAATCTTAGGTCTAATTTTCCTACTCTCATTTCAGAGAGAAAGGTCTTTCCTATGGTAGGCAGATGCCTAGCCAATGCTATTGGTAATTCTGAAAATAGATATTGCTTATGAATCCACTATTTTAAAAAATAGACAGCCATGCTTTGGACTTTGAGAGAAAATCTAAGTGAACAGTCAGACACAAGTAATCTTGGCCAGCAGATACTGTTGGAACACTTAAGTATCACAAGAAGGAGAAAATAAAGTTTATATGTGCATGTGCAAACTGGGTGGCTAGTTTATTCTTATGGTGCAGGAAGGGGGTGGTATTGGTGTTTATAAGCCTGCCTTTTCTCTGCAGCCCTACACAGAGCCTGATTTCTCTTTACCACTTTCTCTGATGGGTTTGGTTGATTCAAAGCTGGAATATATGGAACTACAGCATTTCCTCATTGCTGCCTCCCAGCCTTTGTAAACAGTCATGAGAAATGGGGGGGGGGGGAAGATCCTGTCTTTGGATGTTGCTTCTTACTGAAAATTATTTCAGACCCAATCACTTACCCTCAGGAAAGAATAAGGAATAGCAAAAATCATATAGGGTCTATTTATGTATTTGTTTTCCTTATTCATATGTATGCTTACTATTGTGTTTTCTTTTTTTCTCATTTTGTTTTTTTTTACATTTAAGTTGATATGGATATCATGGTGATCCTATTTTAATAATGATAATATGAGCTATTCTTTATAATTCTCTGAGTGTCTTATAATGCAGTAACTCACTTTTTCTAGTAAATTTTATAATACAAGTGAAATAGTCTTTATTCTTATTTCAGAGATTGAAGACTTGAGACAAAAGTTTTGTAGTTTCCTTAACATTCCATAGTTATAGCAATCCCAAGATGGGAATTCAGATTTCCTAACTAATAGTAATATATATTTTTTCTCTATTTCTTCAGAATAGCAGATGCTCTAAGAGGTAAGTATAATCACAGTGATAATAGCAGTGGTGATGGCTGATGATAGTGGTTGATGGTGGTAGTAAACATTTCCTCAAACTCTAAATCTTCACCATGTCAAACATACTGTAACTTGATTCTGTCCTAGTATTGTCATTTTGATCCTCTTCGAGAATGATCAACAACATTCAACCAATCACATAATGGCCAAGGGAGGGACTCAAAGACAAGTGAGGGCATGCTGCCCAATGTGACATATAGCAGGAGTTTTTTTTGCTCTGAGATTTCTAGAATAATTGGTAAACACTAGGAAGAAGCCTATACATTCAGCCAAATGGACGCTAAGGATACTACAGGCTGAGTTAATTCCATTTACAATGTGATTTAACTGTCATGATTTAAAATATAAGAAATCAATGGGTTAGTCCAGGTCTGTAGACTGGCACTATCTGAAATTATTGTGAGAAATAATTTGATGTAGAATATAGCATTGCTACTTCAAGAAGTGCTACTTTCAGTTACATTAGAACAAATAATAGAACAAATACTAAACCTCATCTGCCAGAAATCCTTCAGTGTAGATTATGCTGATCACTAAATAAATCCAAGCAACAACAATACTATATGCTAATCAGTTTGGATGGTCATGGCTCTCTTCAACAATGAAATGTTTCAAACCACTTCCAATTGTTCACTGAAGAAAGCCATATACATTCAGAGAGAGAGATGTGAAATGTGAACCACAACATAACATTTTCATGCTCTTAATTGATATTTGCTTGCATTATGTTTCCTTTCTCTGATTTTTCTTTATTGTAGATATGATTTCTCTTGCACAAAAATGATGTGTGGAAATATGTATACATATATTCGATTTGTCAAATATTTGAACATAATTAACATGTAGTGGATATCCTGCCATCTAGGGGAGGGGTTGGGAGTAGAGGGGGGGGAAATTTGTGACAGAAAGCTATGTAAGGGTTAATGTTGAAGAATTACCCATGTTTTGCAAATAAAAAGTTTTAATAAATAAATAAATGAATAAATAAAACTAAAAAAAGATTATGCATGCAAAGAAATCAATATATAAATGCTTTTATTATATCCCCATCACATAGTATGAAAATAGAAATAGGTTTGGCCAATTATTTGCAGGGATTTTATATTGCTTTTTGTCAACAATGCCCTAATGTGGCTTCCAGTTATGCCACAATTCAGGACAATCCTAAGATATAACTCTTCCTCTACCCAGATTAGAATGAGTAGAAATAAAGTTTTTTTTCTTTTTTTTAATTTGAAGAATGAAGTACTAAAGACCCTAAACACATACTCTTATTGTGAAATCAAGATACAACTTTGAATATTGCAGTAGGTAGCACTTGAAAATGGAAATAAGCAATGCTGATGTTTTTAATGATTTTGAAGTAAGATAGGCTCACTTAAAATGGAATTTTAAAATTCTATTTTTATGTCTGATGCTAAAAATTCAACTCAAACCAACTGTATCAAGAGAATTAAAAAAACAAATCTTCTATAACTATTTATATATATATGAGATATATATATATATATGCATATATATATTTCCCCATTATATTTAATTGCAAGTGCAAAACATGTCAGGACCTGCACACAACAATACATGATTTGGCCGTTGCTATCTATGATAAGATTCAAAGAAGGAAAGGTAGAGCTTTCAGGGAAAGAAAGGCATCAAATATCACTATGGCAGAACCAATTTGACAACATTACTGCGGGACACTTGATTTTTTTTTCTTTTTTATTATTATTAAAGCTTTTTCTTTTCAAAACAAATGCATAGATAATTTTTAACATTCAGCCTTGCAAATAATTATATTCTATTCCCTCCCCTAGATGGCAAGTAATCCAATATATATTAAACAAGTGCAATTCTTGTGTAAATATTTCCTCAATTACCATTTTACACAAGAAAAATCAGATCACAATGGAAAAAATAAGAAAGAAAACAAAATGAAAGCAAAGGACAACAAAAAAATTAAACATGCTATGTGGGGCAGCTAGGTGGTACATTGTGGATAGAGCACGGCACGGACTTGAGTTCAAATCTGGTCTCAGACACTTAACATTCCCTAGCTGTGTGACTCTGGGCAAGTCACTTAACTTCAATTGCCTCATTAAAAAAAACAAAACAAAAACAAAAACAAAAAACAAAACAAAAAAAAAACATGCTATGTTGCGATCCACACTTTGTCTCTGGGTTCAGATGGCTCTCTTCAACACAAGACCATGGGAAATGGCCTGGATCACTTCACTATTGCAGAGTCATGTCCATTAAAATTGATCATTTTATAATCTTGTTGCTGTGTACAATATTCTCCTTAAGAATGCCCTGATTTAAAATAAACAAGAACTATACTATTTAAGGCTTAAGAAGCAAAGAAATATTAAAAGGTTGAGAGAGCCTTCAAAAAAGATTGTGGAAATTCCACACAACAAAACAACAAATTGGAGGTAATCTGAAATGGAAAATTTGCATAGCATTAACATAATCAATAACAGAATGCTCACTTAGAAAAAAGGGATTGAAACTCTAGCTTCTCTGAAAAGCTGGAAAATGGCAGGACCACATAGGCTGTAGTCTTATTATACTTCATAAATCATTAGCAAAGTACTTTACCAGCTTTCAACAGTGTTGCCCTAATCCCATTCCTCAACAAAATGCATCATATATCCTAATTTATATAACTAAAAATTAAAACTTCAGGGACTGCTATAAATACAGGGTAAGTACATGTATATCTACCCTATACAAAAAATGCCATCGCTAGTTATCACTTTAAACAAATATATAAACAGTTAAAACAAATATATGTTAGCTGGTAATAGTGAATTATGTGTGTAATCCTTTTTCCTTTGGAGGCTGAGACTGATGAAGTGTTTAATTTAGGAATTCTAAGATACAGGAGCAGAAAAGATGATTGTCTATGCTAATTCTGATAAGAATAGATGGTCAGTCTCTGAGAAATAATGAAGCCACCAGCATGCCTAGGGTTAAGTGAACTAACCCAGATCAAAACAGAGCAAGTAAAATCTTCCATTAGAATCAATAGTTTTCATCAAGATAATATTTGGCCCTAGCAATTCTAACCTGGGCTAGGTAGGAAAAGCCAGCATAAACCAAAAACCAAAAATACACAAATATTGTTTAATCAGTTCATTTTTGTTATGATACACATCTTCTTTGTGTGATTTTGATTAAACACTACAACTCATTATTAATTTAATATTAACTGAATAAATTGCTTGAAGTTCCATAGCATTTTTATTGTTATTTTCACAAAACCTTTTATTATTGTACTCTGGTGGTATAGATATGTTCTGCAAATATATAAAAGATTTTCAAGTATAGTGATAATATTAGAGCATTTGATAACTACATGAAAACCACTTCCTCTTATATCTTGCTGCCTCCTAATGGAGCAGCAAATTATTTAACACCTCCTCTTTTCCCAAGTCATTAAATATTATGTGTACTCTAATAAAACATTCTTAGATTGAAAATGATTTGTTTATAAGTATACATACACATATTGCTTATTTATATATCTGTGCTTATAAGTTGGATGCATTAATCAAAACCAATAAATGCTGGAATACATATCTTATAAACGCTGCAGTATCTTGCTAATGGTCTACACTGACATATACTACAACTTTACATCCTAGTCAAGGTTTTTCATGAGTCAGAAAATATTTGTGCCAGATTCAATGCTAATATGGTTGTAGCTATGAATATTTGATACCTCTTTTTTCTTTTAGATGCATCCCTCAGGCTACATGTTGTTCCATAGATTTTCTTTTCCTTTTAAAGGATACCCCTAATGTTCACTGAGTGGTAGAATGGTGTGACAGGAGAATACTAAGTTTAATGTAAGGAGAAATAAATTTGAGTCCTTGATCCCTGTTCACTATTTCTGTGACTTTGAGCATCTCAACTATCTCCTCTGAATCAATTTCTTCATATATAATGTATACAATAGTTGCATTTGTGCTACTTGCCTGATTTGGGGGGCAGTACATGCTCATGAAAACCCTGGTACATAAAGAACTAATAGTGTTACATGTTTCATTTAATAATAGATTGTTTTAATATTTAATATTTAATTTAATTTAATATTTAAGATGGATATTGATGCAGAGGATAGCTAGGGTGGCAAAAGATCTGAATATCATGAAATGTGAGAATTCCCTCCGTGTTTCTGAACTGGACTAGAATTTGTGAACCCAATCCTGGAATGCACTCCCTTCTCAATTTCATGCCCCAGAGAATCCCTCTTCCATTAAGAAATAAGTCAAATATCATCTTCTACAAGGAACCTTTCCCTGATCCCTCCAATTCTATTGATCTGTCTTTCAAATTATTTAACTTTTATTTATTTAACTTTTGTACTTGGGGGAGGGTGTATTTGGTGTGTTTCTGTGTATAGAGAGGACTCACACACATACATATACAATATGTACACTATTTTTACTTACATGTGTCCTTGTGTCTTCCATTAATATTTATGCTTTTTATAATTACATATTATTTCATTCTTTATCCACAGAATCTGACATATAGTAGGTACTTAATAAATACTTCCTAATTGATTGATTGATTGATTAAAGAAATTGGCTATATTGTCTTGAAAGGAAATAACTTAAAAAGGAAATTCTTGAATAGAGAGATTCAAGAAAATGATTTCAAGCATTGGAAGCGTTCTCTGATAGACATAGGATTGATGGTTGGAAATAGCAAAAGACAGATTTTGGATTGCTATCAGAGGAGGAAAAAACAACTGTCAAAAATGTTAAAATTATCCAAAAAAGTGGAATGAGCTGCCTTGAGATATAATGGATTTCTTATAAATATAAGACTTTGAGCAAAAGATACCGAATAATATGTTGGGGAAAGTTGTATATGGAATCCTAGGTCAATTATAAGTTGTCTTAGGTGCACTGGAGTTCCTGCCTAACTCTCAAGTTCAGACTTTCTATGAATGATTCTTCACTGATATACTGTAGGCAATTTTTAAAAATGTAAAACTGTTAGTCTGAGTAATAGAAATCAGGGAGAGTAATATATAGTGTGCCCTATGGAAGACACTGGTTCACTCTTGGCTGAGTAGTTCTGTGATAAATCCTCTGCTTAGACTTGTAAAGATTATTGACCTTCATACTGGTTGGCATGATTAGAAAGATGTAATACACCAAAAATGTCCAATTAGGACACTAGGTTTATCATACCATACTTAAAACAAGTTTTTACTTTACTTTTAGGTTTTTAATCTCTTGTTTATTTAAGAAAATTAAAAATTTAAGAAAGAAAAAAACAGCTCTGATAGTGATGTAATCCACGGATTAGTAGGATAATTGGAGATGTGACATCTAATTATATGTCTTTGCATAGCAATAAACAATCCCTAATACTGGCTGGGTTGATAAAAGTGTGGGCAATTCAGAAGTGATTTATTTCTGGAAATCTAACTTTAATGCTGTATTTTCTTATTGTCCAATATGGTGGCTTGCTTTTCCCAACAAGACTGATTACTTCTTACACAGACTCTGAACACTGCTTCAAGAAAGTGACTTCCTCTCAAAGCCTACTGACCTTGCACTTTATTCCCTATGCTCATAATTCAAGTGAACAGCATGGCCACAGGACAGTACATTTTTGCTTGGCTTTCCTGTTGAAGTGGTCACTTGACATTTATTTATGAAGGTGGGCAAATAGGGATGGGGGGAAAAAGTAAGCTCTGACAAAGTTTTCAAATAGTATTTTCTCTGTGGCCTTTAACTTTTCAGATGTTAATGGAATTTCATTCATTCATTCCTGTAGCAAACATTAAGGACATTTTTTGTACAAGGCTTTCCTTGATATCATTAATCTCATATATAATAATGATGTAGAAGTGTCTTTATTTTCATAAAAAGTTATACTGATGGAACAAAATATCATCTTTTCTTACTGAGATTGAAATGTTTTTAAGCACAAATCAAAAAAAAACAAAAACAAAAACAAAAACAAAAAACAACATGTTACTTATTGAGCTTGATAAGGTCATCAAAAACTGGTTGGTTAACAAGTTGATTGGGTATTTTTTTATTATATTAACATATATTAAGAAAGGTATGGAATTGCCTGCATGAGTAGTGAGAATATTGACATTGCTGAAATTATATATCCCCAACATAAAGTAATTACTTAGAGGACATGGTGTTAAATGTTTGCTATATGGGAAATGAAGAATATAGTCCCAATCATCAATAAACTTTCAATCCAGAGCAAAAAAAATTACATAAACAGTAAAATGAAAAGTAGAATATTATAAATGGCATAAAGTAAGACTAAATTCAATACAATGGGAAAAGAGGAATATCTCTTCTGTTTGGGAAGAACAAAGAAAACTTCATGGAATAGTGCATCTGACCTTCACAGAAGAGAATGAATCTTTAATGACTACAGGATTTCAAAAAGAAGAAAGGAACAGGTGAGATGCTCCACATATGATAAACAGCATGGTTAAAGGAATAGAACTTGGAAAATTCAAAATGTTTTCAGGATAATTTGAGTAATTTAACTAAAAGTTAGAAATGAAAAGACATTGTGTGAGATAAGGTGAAAAAAAGATGTAGTCAGACTATGTAGGTTGTTAAATGCTTATCTGAGTAATGCAGACTTTGTTCAGTGGGTAATGAGGAATTTTAAAGAGTTTTGAGTTGAGATAATAGATGGATCATCTCATCTTGGTAGCTACGGGATACAATGGAAGGAACTCTTGGACTGAGTCCAAAAGACTGTGTTGAAATCTATTCTGAGACACTTACTAATTGTGTGACCCTGGGCAAGTCATTTAACCTCAGTAAGATGAGTTGGAGAAAGAAATGGCAAACTATTATAATATCTTTACTAAGAAAACTCAAAAAGGTATCACAAAGAGTCAGATGTGATTGCAAAGCTTAAACAAAGAGTGGATTACCTTCATGCATTGTAAAGATCAATCTGACAATAATATGCAAGATGAATTGGAGTAAAGAGATAAGGAAACTAAGCAGATGGGTGAAAAGACTATTGTTACAGTCTAGGCCTTAGTGGATCAGGGCCTGAACTGGCATAGTAGAAGTAGGATGGAAAAAGGATGGCAAATTAGGAATCCTATTGTAGTAATAGAATGTATTGTGGGGATGGGTGATAAGTGTGAGAGTATGAAGAAGAGATAAGATTCAAAGCAATTCCCTAGGTTACAAGCTTGAGTTATTGAGAAAATCTTGCCATCATGTATAGAAATTAGGGAGTTAGGAAAGGAAGTAGATTTTGTGAAGAAAAGTGAAGTTTTTGTTTTTAAATTGGTTAATGTTCTGATGTCAGTGGGACATGCAAGGGGAAATTGTCAGTAGAGAATTAGAAATAGACTATGGGAAAGAGTTTAGAATTGGAAGAAGGATGTGAGAGCTCCATATATAAAGGTGAGCTCTAGTCAAATGCTAGTAGCAAAGGTGAGGTAGCAGATGTTAGGAGACAGAGAAAAAAAATCCCCCCAAAAAACATACTGTGAGTGCAATTGAAAAACATTTAAATGTCTCTCTTATTCACTTTTTATTTATATGTTATATTATTTCATTATATTATATTATTTGTATGTATGACATAATACCACCAAAGTATAAACTCTATGGTGAAGAGAACTTATTTAACAGAATCATAGTCACAGTTTTAGGGCTATAAGAGGCTTTAGAAAGCATTCAATAATTTTGTAGATAGGAACACTGAAATTCAGAAATGTTACATTATCCACCAAATGTTCATTTTTCACTTATAAGTAGTGAGCTAGCTGATATTCCTGTAATGTCCCTTTTTTACAAACCCATTGCCTTTTCTACTATAAGATATCCTTCCTCTTCCCCATCCCAATCTCAGCACCTTACAAAGCATTCAACAAATGGCTGAATTAGAGAAAATAGTCAATTGAGAATTGTCCATTATGAGGGTTTTGCAAAACAAATATAATGAAAACTCTCCTAGAGGCAAGACCAGGCTAAAATTTGTTCTTTGTTTTTTTCATTCAAAGGGAACTGAGATCTAGATTAAGGAAGGAATAGCAGATACTATATAGTTAAATCCCTTTATTTTACAGAAAAGGTCATTGAATCTTGAAGTGGTTAAATGACTTCCCTGGAATATGTTAAGCACTTTAGAAATACCTGTTAAATGATTACCCACAGTCACAAATAAACATAAGAAGTATCATATGCACCATTTGAAACCCATATCCTCCAGAAACCAGAGCCAATTTTATTGTTGTTATTGTTTTGTTTTCCCCTTGAACTGTGTAGCCTCCATCAACAGTAGGCATTTGATAAATCCTTGTTCATTGCTTTATCATGTGCCTTAGGCTTTTCAGAGCACTTTCCTCACAACATTCTTGTAGGTAAAACAAATAACATTTTCCCCATTTTTTAAATGACACATTTATATGGACACATAATTCTTAAGTATCTATAGCAAATCTTTAACCCAGATCACTGGTTCTAAGTCCAATACTTTCCCCACTGTACCACATAATAATAAACATATGTTGGAAAAACATTGAGAGATTATAAAGTAGGAGATGAGGAAACTGAGTCCAGAGATAAAATAATCAATTTGTCAACAATATTTATTTAGTGCTTCCTATGTCAAGGAAAGGGAAAACATAGCCCCTGTCTTCAATAAATAAATACCTACACAAAACTACCCATATAATCCACAAAATATATACAAAGCAGGTGAGAAGTAATCTGAAAGGAGAAATCATTAGCACCTGAGGGAATTAGGAAAGATCACCTGCAGATGGTGGGAATTCAGTTAAATAATGAAGGAAGTGACAGAAAGTAAGAGGTAGAGGGTAGAATTCTGGAGTTCAGTCAATACAAAAATTCAAATATATTAGAGGCATTAACCTGTTTAAGGAATAGCAATAGGCCAGTACAGATATATCATAGCCTGAGTGGAGGGAAGAAATTTGTGAAAATTGTAATGTAAGGAAAAGGCCATGGGATGAAGAACCTTTAACATTGAGAACATTGAGCAATTTTTTTTTTTGATCCTAGAAATAATTTGGATCTAGTAGTGCTCATTTAGCAAGAAAGCATTATAGTTAGACTTACATAATCACCAGGACATCTGTGTGGAGAAGGAATTTGAGTAGAGAGAAACCAGGAGTCAGGTTATTTAAAAGTCTATTGCAGTATTCCAGGGAAAAAGTGGTGAAAGCCTATATTTGATTAGTGATTACATGACTGGAGAGAAGGTAAAATATACAAAATATGTTATGAATGAAGAAACTAGGAGATGTTGCAGTGTATTAGACATAATGTGGGTCTGTACAAAACTAAGAAGTCAAAAATTTTTGTACAGACTTCAACAGCAGTAGGGAAATTCAGGAAATTAAAAGGTTTGGGGAAAATATAACAAATTCTGTCTAAAGAAGTTCAATTTGAGATGCCTACAGGACATGTAGTGTAAATTTTTCAAAAGACAATTTGTAATGCAGAAGAGAAGGAAGACCAGGGATATATGTATATATCTTAGAATCATCTGCATAAAAGCTATAAGTGAACAATAGGAGCTGAGAGAGGGATTGGAGAGAAAAAGAAAAAGTGCTTAGAGCAAAGACTTGGGAGAAATTTATGGATAGTCACTAGAGAGTGACATAATGAAAAACCTATAAAAGAGAGAGGAAATATCATCAGACAGATCTCAGATGACCTGGAGAGAACAATGGCATGAAAACCTAAAGAGGAGGGAGTGTCTAATGTTATAAAACATCCAATAGTATGAGGAATAAGAAAACAAAACAAAACAAAACAAAACATTTGATTAGAACAATGAGGGATCACTGATAATTTTGGAATTGCAAATTTCAGTTGAATGATGAAATTAGTTCATTGTCACAACTCATTAGTGGTAGAGGTTGTAATATTATCCAGATCATAACTCTTATTTTTATTTCTTGGTTAATTAATAAACTTTAATTAATGTTAAAAAAAATAAGTCTTTCCCATTGGCCTGCAGTAGTTCTCAAAATATCATTTCCTGGAAGAGGATTCTAGGAACATGAAGTCAATCAGAGAATTCCAAATTTTCTAGATTTCCCTCATGAACAAGACAAAATAGTGCCTCAGGGCAAACATATAGCTATAAAAATATGCAAGAGTTGTTATAGAGCAATGGTTCTGGGTCAAATAGAAAAGATCCAAATAGACACACTAGGATAGAGATTTGGCCACCATAAAATATGAACACCTCCATACTAGTCCCCCAGAAATTGCAAGTGGCAAACCCTGGAGATATCTAGATTGGGAGGTAAATTTGGCCCCAGCCAGAAAAACTTACATTTCCTTAACAGTGTGGGAAGTTTGGCATGTGAGCAGGGGAAGATTGAGGGAATTTCTCTTGATAGGGGCAGTGAGGCCCAGCTGTGCTACCAAGATGCTGCTTTGAACAAGAAGGAACCAGCACACTTCAGGGGAGTGCAGAAGCTGTAGGCTGGGGATACTGCTGGCTATGGACACTTACAGAACAGTAGAGTTCTTGGTTTCAGTTCCAAATCTTTGGGCATTACTGAAGGAAGACCTGAGGGCACAAATACAATCTCCCACACCACAGGACTAAAGTTAATTATACTAACAAGCTCCTTTAAATGTAAAAAAAATGAGCTGGCAAAAGAGAAATAATCTAACCATAGAAAATTACTATGGGGGGCAGCGGAGCCAAGATGGCGAACTGCAGACAGCTTTCTCTATGAACTCCTGGGACCTTCCCTCAGACCCAGCAAAGTGAGCCTTCCAACTGGTTTTTGAGTGAGGGCCCCGCCAAACACTTGGACTACAACGCACTTCTATCAAAAATCTACCTTGAAAGAACTCCAGAGAAGGTTAGACTCAGGGGAAATCGGCCACTGGTCGCAATCAGACTCCAGGTGGGGTGGAAGTCAGGGCTGCGATAGAGGGGTGGATTTTAGGCACCCAGGAAGCCCCTGGGAGACGCCTGGGCCACTTTGCTCTGCTTGCGGGCAGGTGCTTTGGCAGATCTGCCTTTGGTAAAGGGTGGATCGAGAGCAGCTGAAAACGTGGTCCTAGTGCAAATCTAGCCCGAACAGCCTCAGACCGGAAGTCAACTCGACAAACTGCCCCAGGGCAAATACAAATTGTTGCATTTTTCTCTGCTTTTGACCAATATCCCAACTTTAAATCATGAGCAAGA
>JAJPUD010020175.1:0-25185 GCA_023553655.1 Myrmecobius fasciatus
GTGTCTTGTATGACTGGAAGACAAAGTGAGTCTGATGAGCTTGTGCAACTCTGCCTCACTTAAATCCAACTCAGGCCCAAGTCAGGATATCATCTGTGATATCATCAGTTCTTCAAAAACAAAGGACAAACAAGATTATTAACCTCATTTTACAGATAAGGAAACTGAGGCACTTTGTAGGTGAATAACAGATTTATTCAGCACCTACTATGTGCTAGACAGGTCTAAATGTTGGAGATAAAACTATAAGCAAAAAGAAAGACTATCTCCCCTCAAAAAGTTTTCATTCTAATGGGAGAAAATAACACATAAAGGGAGGGGAGGGAAAGGGAGGAGAGAACAGTTATTCTTGGGAAGGACCTGGTGACAAAGTTCTCAAGAGCATAGCAAAAAGGTAACTCAAAAGTGACCGGCCCCAGCTCGTCCCCAAAATGAGACCCTCAAGTAATTCCCCATTGGGAGGGGCCAGCATGGGAGATTGCAGAGTGAAGAGGTGTCAGGAGTTAAGGGAAGTTCCAGGAGACACAGTGGCCAAGACCCAGCTGGTTCCTAACCATCAGTTTCCCGTTCTGCGGTTACATTGACTTGTCCCTCACTGAGCTTGTGGAATCGTGGGAACTTCCAGGGTAGGAAGTCTCTCCTGCAATGCAGCTCACAGCCTGACTGTAAGAGGATGATGTTTGTTGACTGATTGCCTGAGGTTCCTAGAGTCCACACAGCCAGTAAGTGTCTGTGCTGAGGCTAGATTGGAATCCAGATCTTTATCACCTCACATCCCACGCTCTTTCACTACCATCATCTGCTCTCTCTTTTCTGGGGCTCCTCTGGAGATGATAGTGATGATGGGTTGATGATAGTAATTAGAAGGTTCTCCTGAAAGCAGATTCATTCCCTAACGAGAATAAGGATGTTAGAGCCCGCCCCCCCCCCTTCCTTTCACACATTTCCTCCACCAGGGTATAATGTCATGGAAGAGCATGAAGTTGATTCTAAATGTCCACCTCTGGCTGTCCACATCTTTGTAATGATTTCATTAGTCGGAATTATCCACTTTATTTTCTTGTAATGGGATTAGCTGTCCTAGAGGCTGCTGAGACCCTGAGGGGAAAGAGATGGGCACTGGAACAAAAAAAAAAAAACCTGCCAAGAATTTCAGTAAGCCTTCTTGGGGGACGGGGAGGGGGGTGAAGGTTTGCCTGGACCTCTTTTTCAGAAGGAAAAGCCCCATGAGCTTGGCCCACAGATGACAGATCAGAGGCTGCTGAGCTTCAGGAAGCATTTTCTTCCCTGGTTTTCCCAAAGTAGCAGCACTTGGGCAAGAACAGTACAAGGCCGAGGCTGAATAAGCACAAGAGTAAAGAACTGGACGGTCCTGCCGTCACCTGTCCTGGTCACTCTCTGTCTAAAGCAGCGTGTGCCATTCTGGCCACATCATTTTAGGATGAGCTGGACAATATCACGGGGGAGCACCAAGATGGCAGAGAGCCTTGAGTTCTTTACGGATTAGATGGAGGGATTTAAGTCGTATCTGATCCAGGGATATCATTGAAAAACAGATTCCAGACCCTGGGATTCTTCATGCTTGCTGGGAAAGTGCCCTGATGAAAGGCTATAGAGAGAAAGAGGCTAAAACCAGTGCCCATCCTCTCTCCTATCCTGTTGTTAGGAAGCTGGCTGGTTCTCAGGCTTGGAGGCTCAGTAATGAAAGGCCAGGTTCCCCTGAGGATAATAAGGGGACATCTTTGTGTCCAGTTCTCCCCATGATGGGCACAAAGTGACAGGGAAAGGTTGGTCCTAAAGTCTCCCTTTTAACAAAAAAGAAAAAAGGGGGAGGAAACCATTGGCCATATTTCCCAAAGAGGTAACTTTGTAAATTCACCATCAGTGTCCTCTCAGGGAAAAGGGCCTGTTTCAAGATGTCTGTCAAGATGGGGCTTATAATAGCTAACATTTGTACAGTGCTCATTTGATCCCCATAACAGCCTTTTGAGAAGGGTGCTGTTTTATAGTAGGACCCATTTTACAGATGAGGAAACCAAGACTAGGAAAGGTTAAATATCTTGAACTGGTTTACATGTCAAGGATTTGAATTCAGGTCTTCCCAAATCCAAGTTCACCTTGCTGCCATATAAAAACAACTCCTGTTGATATAATTCTTTTTATTTTTAAGTTTTTCAGGGTGTTTTTGCAGTCGCTATCACATCAGATCCTTATTTATGGGCCAAGGCCCATAAATCACATCACCTCTAAAATGAGAGGAATGAGCACAACCAACTTTAAAGGGCTGTTAAGAGGGGAGAGGCAACTCTTCAGAAACCCCCAAATGCCGTAGAAATGTGAGTTGTTGACGGCATATTTTGGTCACATCAAAGGGCATGAGATAGTTGCCTAAAGCCCTGCATCATTCAGCATGCATGGATTTACTGCCTGCTCCGGACTAAGGCTACAGAAAAGCAATCCCTCCCTGCTCTCAAAGAGCTTGTCTTCTATAAGCCTGAAGGTCTGTTATTCCAAGCTTAGAAATGGCCTAGTCCTTTGCCCAGGAGTCCTTTGGTCATTCTTGACCAACTTGCTGGGATGCAAGAGAGAACGTGCTGCCTGAGATTCACTGTGGGATCCAGCCTGTTCTGGACTATTGAGATGGCATTGGGTTTTGGTTCCCTATCAGTACACGAGGCTTAAAGTAGACGGTAACCGCTATGGCTGAAGAGCTCTAGCTTCCCTATTTAAAGGACCCATGATCTCAGATATGGGGGACTCTCCACTTACACAGATCTCTGTCTTACCTTGTGCCATCCTCTTCCATCTTCTTCTTGGCTCTAAAGGGTGGGACCGGAACCACTACATGGGAGTTGCATAGGAACTGATTGAGGCTACACTTAGGCCCAGCTAGGAGAATGCTCCCCAATGGACGGCCTGCCCCATCCCATCCCTCCCTGCCCTTCACTGTTTAGCGGGGATCTTCAGGCTGCATGACCTACTGGCTGTGGCGTGAAAGGGCTTTCTGCTCCGAAGTCCCATCCAACGCTGAATTCTCTGAGTCCTTCTGAAGTCCTCCTCTGAGCACAGAAGGCCAGTGTCGGAAGCTTCCCTGGAATTAGTCCGGTGTATGAGAAAGTGGCGGCGCCGTCCAGCTTTTACCCTTCACTTTCCTATGTGTCCAAGCTGTTACTTGACCTCCACAGCTCATTAGCGGAGTTGGCTGGTGAGAACATCTGTGCTTGCTCTAGGACTTGTTTCCCAGTAAAACCTGTGGACTCAGCCCTTCCTCGATTGTCTTCTTGCTCTTCTTCATTGCCCAAAGTAGGCATATTTCCAGCAGGAAGGGGGGAAAGGGAAAACTAGGGGAAATGAATTGATTTCCCCTCTCTATCCTTCTATAGATTTCAGTTTGAAAAGAACTTTTCAGGATCCTAGTGACAAGTGGCTCTCACAGTTAAAGACTGTTGGGGACAGGGAACTCCCCTACCTCCTGTTGGCAGTCCAGACCACTTTGGGACAGATCCAACCTTAATCTGCCTTTCTGCTTCACACCCCAAGCTAAACAAGCTTCATCCTTCTGCCACAGGGAAGCTCTTCAAACATTCAGAGACCATATTTGTGCTCTGCTCACCTTAGTCATCTTCTCAGGACTAAACGTTCTCGGTTCTTTCAGGCGAACCCCAGATAGCCGGGTTTCCAGTCTGATGTCCCCTTTGCCATCCTAGCTGTGGGATAGGCTGTTAAACACTGAGGAAGGGAGAAATGGCCAAAAAGAAAAAAATGCATTTTCTTCCTGTATCTTCCCAGCTATTTCCCAGGGCTCTACATCTCTAAATATTACAAACATACTCATATATTACAAAATATACATGATATATTTTTATGTTTTTAAACTAGCATAACGTTTAGGGTTTTTTTTAATCTTTGTAAAGGATACTCATTTTTTTTACATTTCGTCTTTTCCCATGATTTGTTTCATTAACTTCTAGGAGCTTTACATCCTCATCTGTTCCATTGCATTGCCATAGATTCTCATCAAGAGGGGCCACATAATTTCTAGTCACTTTGGCTAGAGAACCCGTCCCCCAGGATTGCTGGAGATGCAGCCGTTGTTGCTTGCTAGCTCCTGAGCCGAGGCTTCTGCAGCTCTGGGGGGCCGTCCCTCCAAGGAAAGCGAGTAGTTTTTTGGGGGGCCCTGTGGAGGTGCTGAGTTTCTAAGTGAGGCCTATTTTCACATCTGTCTAACCAGCAATGATGGCTCTCCCAGAAACTGTTTTGTGCTTGTTGCATTTCAAGCACATGGCTGATAATTGGGTCTGGGGTTGAAATTGGTAAGTGCTGAGTGCAAATCCTGCCTCGGACACTTAAGGTGACCCAGACCAAGTCCTTCACCTCTTTCTTCTAAAGGAAGGGATTAATTACAGCACTTATTTCCTGGGGTTTTTGTGAAACTCCAGTGAGCTGTGCCTCAGTTTCCCCATCTCTAAAATCAAGCAGTGATGATCTAGCAAGTCTTTTCTAGGTCTCATTCTATCCTTGTTGATTTCAGGGATGGGAAAAGAAGCCAGAAGTCTTGAGTTCTAGTCTTTACTTTATTCTATGGACTAAGTCGTGAACAGAAATGGTGATGTCTTTTGAGCGACTCTCACAGAGTCTGTGAGGGAGGCTTGTACGGGTGCCACGTTGTCTCTCCAACTGTGGGAAGGACTCATTGAGGGCAGGGACCGTGCCTCATGTGGATTCTTTCATGTTACATAGAGGAAAGAACAGGGGAAAGAATGAACCAAAGACCCCTTAATACTTTGGCAGAGAGGGAGCATTGACATCAGAAAGACTAACAATGTCTGTAAAGTCAGCACTCAACCAAGGCCAAAGGATCTGAGAGCCTGGGCTGGAAGGGCCCCACTTTGTGGCCGCCAGAGAGAGCATGCAGACAATTGGCATTGGAAGCTGGATTTGAATACAGATCCTCTGCTTTCAGAGGCAGCAGTAGGGCCAGAAATGCAGTTATTAGTGACCCATGTTTCTTTGAAAGGCTCAGATGTATGGAGCGAGTTACCTTTGCAGGTGGATTGATGGTTCCCACTCACTGGAGGCCTTTAGGCAGCAGGGGAACGTCTGCTTGTGGCTGTGTTCTGTAGAGGGGAGGGGTTCTTCCGGTGTCCCCCGAGGGCCCTCCCTTCTCCTAGGTCCTGTTCCTGAAGAGTCAGAGTTACCTTTTACTGACAGTGAGCCAATCTATAAGCATAGCTCAGTCTCTACTTCCCCATTCATAAAACAGATATACATCATTCTGCTCTATCTACTGTCAGTGATGTCTCATGGGTTAAATGAAATAATTTCACTTTCTGTTTTCTTCAGCTCTCCCTTTACTCCCCCACACACACAAAGAGACCTCTACTATCCCCTAATAGGATGGCCTCCACTTTCCAGAGCTTCAGTGGTTCACAATCTAAGCTTTGTGAAACACAGGGAGAATATCTGGATTTTTCATGGAGTTCCATCTCAGCCTCAAGGCCAGTTAGGGACCAGAGAAGGATGGAGATTAGGGGAAAGGAGAAGCCTTTCCAGCTGTTAAGGTTTCGGGAGGATTGACATTTGGCATTCAAAGTTGCAGAGACCTGTGAGAGTGCGGGCAGATGCAGCAGCTCCTGGTGATGGGGACCATGTCAAATGGGATGTCATCATGGGAAGGGGCCATCCATTAGACCATCCCTGAAGAATCCCCAGCCTCCTCCCCTCCCCGGGCTCTCATTGCTTCTTCTGTAGCAGGAGGGGGTTGGACTCTGATATTTAAGTCCTTTTGTTCCCTTGGGCAGTGCCAGTCGCCATCAAGGAAGGGAAGAAGAGCCTTTCGTTTTCACCCAGGAAAACTTCCCCTTGACTGGGTTAAGCTTCATTGACACTCTGGCTCCAGGTCCCCCCTCAGTGTCGATTTGTACACAGGGAGAGATACCCCAGGACACCTTCTCCCATGACATGTCTTAGGAGTCAGAGGTGCCCTAGAGAAGAACGGGTCAAGCACCTTGGTGCCAGCCTGCTCGTGGGAGGGCCCACTGACAGCTGAGTGCCAAAGAGGGCACCCCATCATGTCCTGTCACAGAGACAAGAAAGGGGTTACCCTGCATCCTCCCCTCCCTCCCCCCTGGCTTCTAAGGGTCTCTCTCAGCACAAAGAGCGAAGAGGATTTAGGTGGTGATTGCTGCCTTTCCAGGAGCAGAGCCCAAAACCCCAGGCAGGTGGGCGCCAACCCTCTCCCCGCTGCCAGTCCAATTTGCCAGCTCCACATTTGCATGAAGTAAGGAAATCCCCATTCAGCAGCTCCGTCCCGAGCATCGGTTTTGCATTCCGGGCCTGTGTGCAAACAGGATTTGCATACCTTGGAGTTGTTGACTGGAGGGTCTGGACATAATTGGTTTGCAGATCTAGACAGCCCCCCTCCCCAGCACCTTCCACAGCCCTCCCACTCCCCCCCATCCATCTCCGCTGCAGCCACCGCACACCTCGAAATAAATTAGAAATGCGAAAACAATCCTGTTGTTGAAACCCCACAAACTCACAACAAATCATGATCTTGGGGGGGGGGGTTGAAGGAGTAATTGGTGAACTGGAGGTGAATGAAATAATTGGAAAAGTGAGGTGTGAGTTTGTTACTGAAGTGTGAGCGTGGTGGGGGAGGGAAAAGGGGACATGTTTAAAGGCCCAGTATGTCCTTTTTATTCACAGTTTCTGATACAGTAATTGCTATTTTGTGGTTTCTATTATCTACACAGTGGGGAGCGTGCGTCTCTCCTTCCCCAGGCAGGGAAGCCTGGGCCTCTGATGGGAGTCCACGCAGCCTCCCTGTTATTTTACTCACCGGCACTCCCCCTCTCAGGTTCTTCCCCGTAAGACAGTCTCCATTCTCAAGGTGATGCAGTTCAGAGGGAGCTTCCTTCCAAGCCCTCCAGTGCTGCTCTTAAAAACTGTTCCATAGACCTTGCTGTCACCTCAGAGCCATAATCACGAATGGTGTTTGCGTGTCACTTATCTCCAAGGAGCTCGGGGTACTTCATCGATCCCTCTCGCCAAGCCCACCCTTCTCTTCCTCTTTAATTCTCACTCGGGGATCCTCTGGTACTAGTTTCTGCTGGGCTCTGTCGTCCCTTTTTCCAGATGGGGAAACTGAGGCGGAGTGGCCAGCTATCCAGAAGCATTTCCTTGAGGTGGGAAGTTGGAACTGTCCGAGTCGACCCGTTTCGGTTCATAAACATTAAGAACCTCACTGTGCACTCTCGGAATAAAAAGTCGTGGGCTCTGCCCTCGAGGAGCTGGTGTTTAGGGGCAGAAACATAGAATGGCATGGTGACCTTGGAGTGGAGAAGGCCTGGGATTCAAATTCTGTCTCAGCCCTCCTGGGGCAAGGAGAGGCTGGACCCATGGCTTCTGAGACCCCTGCCAGCTCTGAATCCATGCTTCTGTCTCAGAATAAATTGACTCCAAGACCCTAGCTTTAGGGTGGAAGGGACCTTTATGGCTCTTTACTCCAATCCCTCCAATTTCCAGATGAGAAGACCAAGGCTCAGAGATGTATTATAGTAAGGTAAAGCCTGTATCTCTGCTGCCTCCAGTGTTCTTTCTTGGTAAGAGAGCACTGACAGCCAGGATGCTCAGCAAGGATAGATGGGCTTCCTGTGGGAACTGGCGCCCAATCCAAGCCTCAAAAGGATCCTGGGAGCCTGAGAAGAAGAGAGGAAAAGGTCCATCCCTGGCCTAGGACCGGCAATCTAAACAGTCAGGAGGAGGGGGAGAGTGGTGGGACTGAGGAAGAGTGGGGACGAAAACCACTGTTTAAATCTGTCCAGTTTTCTTGTGTCCCAATGGCTGAGCACATGGAAGGTATTTAATACATGCTTGAATAAATGAATGAACGAAAGAAAAAAACATGTATTGAGCACCTACTATGTGCCAGATATAGATGTTTAATATATGCTTAAATAAATGAATGAATGAATGAAAAAATCATGTATTGAACACCTATGTGCCAGCTATGGGTGCTTAATACATGCTTGAAGGAATGAAAAAATCATGTATTGAGCACTTACTATGGGCCAGATATAAATGTTTAATACATGCTTAAATAGATGAATAAATGAATGAAAAAATCATGTATTCAGAACCGACTATGTGCCAGATATTGGGCTGAATGCTGGGGAAACATTTTAAAACAAGACAATTCCTCAAGGACTTCCCTTCTACTGGAGGAAGATGATACTCGTAATGGAGAAGAGATGGCAAAGGAACTCTTGTTCTGGGGATTCTGTTGGGAAAGGGAGGAAGGGGACTGGCTGGATCAGAATGTATCTTGATCTAGCCAACAGATACAATGGGCTAAGAAGGCCACTTTGCACCCATTCAGTCCTCAGTCAGCTGGATTGGACTTGGGACAGAGGCTGCAAAGTTGAATGGATTAATTTGTTTTCCCTGGGACTGGCGCATGGATTTAATAGTAAGAATAGTAAGAATAGTAGTAGTAGTAGTAATAATGATAGTGATAATGATGCTAGAGCTCCTACAATGTGTCACACACTGTGCCAAGTGCTTTACAGATATTCTCTCATTGGATCCTAACAACCTAGGAAGGTAAGGTGCTGTTATTATCCCCCTTTTACAGATGAGGACACTGAGGCAAAGGGAGGTCAAATGACTTGGCCAGGATCATAATATAGCTAATATGTGGCAGGGGCCATAGTTGAATGCAGGTCTTCCTGGCTCCAGGTCCAGCTCTCTGGTTACTGCCCCACCAGGATGATGTGGGTATGTGAGATGGGATTGTTGGGACAACATCCCACTGGCCTCCAGGAGTTTCTGCTCTGGTAGGGCTAGGGGAGTAAGGGATGGCTGCCATATATGCACAGCTAGGGAAGTACAGTGTCATTTAGGGAAGGAGACAACTAGGGAAAATCTCGCGTCTCTAGTTGCTTTCAAAGCATATTTGAGGGTCCCCCAACCCTAAGCCTGGAAGCTCTTCCCTAAGAAGGCAGATCCGTTCCACCAGCTATCTTTATTTCAGCCTTTTCTCACTAGTCCTGCTCTTGGTAGGAAGAGAAAAGGAGGGACTCAGCAGGCTCCTCAACCCTAGAAGGGAACCAAGAGGCTGGAAAGGAACATGGAGGTCATCTTGTGCAAGCCCCTCAGTTGGCAGAGAGCAGACTGAGCCCCAGAGAGGGGAAGGGGCTTACTTGTCTGTGCTCACGGAGCTCGCTTTGATCAAAATGAGGGCTAGAGACCCCCACCTCCTGCTTCTAGACCCCCCTTTTCTTCCCCCCAGCCTGCCCTTCATCGGCCATCACCAGACCCCCGACCTTCTCTGGTTCCCTTTCTTTGGGGCAAGTTAGCCCAGTTCCTGGAGACTTTCTTCAGCACATCTCTTTCCAACCTCATCATTATTTTCATTGCTGTCCTCTGGACCCTCACCTACTTACCATGCATGGCGTACCAGCTGCCTGCTGTGTGCTGGATCGAATGTGGAATTAACCGATGGGCACCCCCCTTTATGCAGACATGCAAAGACGTGCAAGCTTGGGCCAGCCTGCCAGACACTGGCACGGGCTGCAAGAAAATCTGCAAATGGGAAGTGGAGGCTTTCACCTGCAATCCCAGTTCCCAGTTCCAACACCGAGGGCCAAGCCCCCAAATACCAAGTTGGCAGGTGCAACAATGTCACAGATTTAATGGGGGCTCAAAAGCCCTGGAGTCGATCCGAGTTCACATGTGGCCTCGAGACACTTACCCCGTGTGGCTTTGGGCTCACAAGTGGTAAACTCTTCCTGCCTTAGTTTCCTCATCTGTAAAATGGAGATAATAATAGTCTGGATCTCTCAGGACAAATTGAAAGACTGTGTTAAGTACTTCACAAACAGTGAGCGCCATGTAAATGCCGTGGGTGATGTGGTGATGATGGAGGGAGAAGAAGTTGAGGGGAGTCATTGTCCAGTTTGGGGGTTATTTTTGGTTTGTTTTTAGCGGCTTTGTTGTACATTTTGGCAACACCATCAAAGCCCTGTGGCTGGCTACTCTTTCCAGCCTCCGTGGCAGGGGGACCAGGAAGGGCCCTGTGGCTGTTCCTTGCTGCCTGTGTGACCCAAACTCAGTTTCTCCTTCTGTCAAATGGGGGAAGGTTAGACCTAGGGCTCTGGAGGTCCCCCCAGCTCTAAGCCTGTGATTAGGTGAGCCCTCCCTCAATAATCACCACAAGGTTTGAGCCATTTCCAGATCATTGAGAGTGACCTTCGTTGAATATGTAAATGCTCTGAGTTCTTAAAGCAAAAGGTGCTGAATTAATGGGAGCCCACCACACACCCCCACTTCTCTCTTTAGGTGCCCCTTGCCCGTGACATTGCTAATTATCACAAGGGCAAAGGGGTAGGGGGGGGATTATTTGCTCGAACCCTCCTGCGAAGGCTCTCTGAAAGCCATGGGGTTCCCCTTCTGCCCCCATAAAATGCAGCACCAGCCCCGGGAGCTGTTGGGGGGGTGCAGGGCGGGCTGGCAGCAGGGACAGGGAAGGCTGGCTCATCTGTTGTGGACAGACTTGGCCATTAGGTGGCAGAATAAAGCCAGTATTGGAGGACTCGGGAGCTTGCTCCTGCCCGACCTCCTGTTTAGATCCCCACCCCATCCAGCCCCGGCTTCCCTGGCAGGTCCTTTCAGACCGCCCAAGCCTCCATCTTCCTCCAAACCCCTCGCCGGCTCCCCACCGGCACCCCAGAGAAAGCCACAGCTGGGCCGGCCCGGCGGGCTGCACCCCCACCCCTCACTCTCCCTCCTGGGGAAGCTTCTGTTATTTTGCTGTTGCTTCCAAAGAGGACGAGAGAAGGGCTTGGGGGAGTAGAGGGAGGATGGAAAGGAGGGAGACGGGGAAAGCTCAGAGGAGACGTGCAGATTCATTTTGAGGATTCATAATGCTACATTTACACACCATACTGCCTTAGGAAATTGGGTAGATAGATGCCTGGTCATGCTGGCAGTACACTGGGTTAACTCTCTGGATTTAGCTTATATCATTTCATGAGAGCATTTATGGCCTTTACTGTGTTTATTCCCAATCGCTCTTTGGCCCTGCAGCATCTCAGACGTGTGTGCGTGTGTGTGTGTGTGTGTGTGTGTGTGTGCCCGTGTGAACATGGACGAGTGTGTGTAGATTTTCAAATAAAATAACTAATCTCTTCAGATGCCATGTACATTAAATATTTATTGCTTGCAATTTGTGTGTGTGTGTGTGTGTGTGTGTGTGTGTCTGATAAATGGACATCAAAGGGAGCGGGGAGGAAGGAGAGAGAAGGGAAAGGGAAGGGAGAGGAGGGTCCTGGGTACCAAGAAATCATGGGCCTTTTGTCCTGGAATTTCTGGAGATGGGCAAGGGAGGGATCACTGGCCATGTTTGCCTGTTTAATGGCGCTCAGTTTCAGCCAAGCCCTCTGTTCTCTGGAGTTTTGTGACTGCCTCTGGCTCCAGGGGCTTCACAGGACAACACAGGGTGGGATGGGTGACGGGGGCTCGACAGGTGAGCCATTTGTCAAGGAGCTCCGACCACATCCCCACCCCTTTCCAAGAGTAACAAAGCCCCATCACTTCTCCATAAATAGGGGCCATGCGGGCCGTGCCCCCAGAAGCCGATTTAAATGCCAGCTCCCAGAACCCGTGGCAGAATTGCCTCAGACCCAGACCTGGTGTGCAAATGAGAGGCCTCCAGCCCAGCGGCGACGATGCCTTCTGAGCTGGAGAACTCTCAGAGAGCCGGGTGTGCTAATGTGTATTTACCACAATGGGGGAGGGAAAGGCCAGGTTGGCAGGAGCGTCGGCTTTCTGCTTGTCAGATGAACTGACAAGGCTCCCTCGGCATCCCTGAAGAATCTCCTCCTCATCCACTGCTTGTCCTCCAGGCCCTGGGCAGGGAGTGAGGGAGAAGGGCTTCTTTTCCCCCACAGCTTGGGCCCACAGAGAAGCCGCGTGAGTAGGGCTGCAGGTAACTTGGAGGGGATTAGCTCAGGAGAACCAAGGTCCCTCCCCTCCCCCCTTTTCCCCTCTCTCCCTCCCTCCTTTTCCCTCGTGAGTTCTTTGGTTTGTAAAGTCCTGGGTGTTGCCTTTTGTTCCTAGCACCTTCGGGGAGCTGAAGACGGTCCGTTTGCCAAAGAAGATGACGGGAACGGGCCCCCACCGAGGGTTTGGCTTTGTGGACTTCCTAACCAAACAGGATGCCAAGGTGAGACCGTGGCGCCAACTCCGTCCGCCTCGCACGGACTCTTTCATTTAGAGGGGTTTCATTAAGCTCTCAGGGAGGCTGCTCACCTGGGCCCTTCGAAAAGAAAGCGCGGCCTCCCAGCAGGCAAGCCAGGGTCCCGACCACGTGCGGGCTCTTGATGTTTTCTAGCACCATTGGCTTAGTTTCCACAAAAGCTGTAGCTGGGAAGGCAGTGACTTCTTTTACAAGTGAGGATGGAGACGGAGATATTCTGGCATGAGTGGCTTTTCCAGGCCCACCCAAGTCATTGACGGCGACGGGATTAGAACCCAGGCTTTCTGGCCAGCCTGTTTGGCAGCATTCCCCAGTGGCCCAACATCTGGCTCCGCTTCCCAAGGATTACGGAGGGCTCCCACGTTCTGTAGAAAAATCTGAAGGCTCCCTCCTGCCTAAGGCAGCACATTCTACTGTAGAACAGTTGGGGAGCAGGGAACTTCCTGCTCCAAGTTTCTGACCCTCATTGTTAGTACTTTTCTCCCAAAATTAATCCCACATGTGCTTCCTGGTAACATCTGCCTCGCTGCTCCTACTTGTTCCCTCTGGGGCCGAGGATCGAGCCAGACTAAAGTTGGGAAGGAATAAGGCCAGCTCTTCAGGAGAGACCCTTTCTTACTCTCCATCCTTTCCCTTGCTGACTTGTGTGAGTCCCACATCGCCGGCACAGCTAGCAAAGGTGGGCTCCAGGAGGCCAGGCTGGTGCTTCGATGCATGGTGCACGCATGCATGTGCCCGCCCATACCCCTAGCAAGCGTCAGTGTGCATGTGCCTTTGAGAAGAGCGATTCGGGAGCCTCTGGAGAGCCAGAGCTGCTGCCCCTTCCTCCCCTCAGAGTGAGCCAATCTGCCTGAATTCCTGTTTGGCTTCATCAGCCGCAGCTTCTCCCTTGCCACGGGGAGCAGATGAACATCTGGCTCAGCAGCGGCTTTTGGGGGTGAACAGCTGGCTGAGCTGCTGCCTAGATTTCCAGTGGTCGGAAAAGGAGCCAAGCGTTTGCTGACCACTCCCCTTCTGCGCATCGTGCCCCGGCTCAGGGTTCCACAAGGAAGCAGGAGGCAGCATGGTTTGGGGAGGCCCAGGTTCTCATCCCAGATCTGCCCCCCGACTATCAGCGTGACCTTGGACCAGCTGCTTCCCTTCTCCGATCCCCAGTGTCCTCCACAAGAAAATGATGAGGCCTTGGAGTTGGGGATGTCCCAAGTCCCCTGCAAGGTCTTGCAGGGTCCCTCCAAGCGGCCACATTTTATATTTCTCTTCCTGCTGTGACCTTCTGGGCGCCAAGGTCCCTTCCTCATTCTCACAGTCTCTTCTTCAAGGGCCCTTTCAGCCCTGACGTTCTGTGATTCTCAGAAAGACATTCTCTTGTCTCTCGGAGAGGTGACTCAGCAGCCCTCTGGCAGGAGGGGCTCCCGAGAGCCAGCGAGCCCTGGGACCCATCTGCCGCCTGTGTAGGCTGGCCATGAGACCTGCCAGGGACATCAGCAGGGAACTCCTGGCCAGCCTTTCCAGTAGCCTTTGTCATCCTTGCTTGTGTCTCAGCGACTAGAATTCAAGGGCTGGCTTTGTGGACGGTTTCCCAGTATTCATCTGGACGTCTGTTCCTGTTCCATCTTGTTGTGAGACCCTCCTTTGGCCTCCACCGAAGGCAGCCAGCATCAGGGAGGTCTCCCCTGCAGAATGACCGCTGCACGGTCCAGCAGAAGCAGCTTTCGGTTTAATTTGCCCTGCTCTAGGGAGGTGGGTCACACTCCCTCAGCCGCTCCCTGATTCTGTAGGAATATTAGGTAGCTTTCCATCTTTCTTTCCCACTTCCTTGCTCACAGTAGATGCACCCACAACAAATGGGGTTTAGATGACAGAATGGCAGATTTGGAAGAGACCTTCGTGATCATCTTCCTCCCTAACAAGTGGACTTGAGCCTTCTCCCATCTCCCCTACACAACCGCCCCCCAAATACTGCCTTCGCGTCCCCACCGAATCATCTTCTCTGGGCTGAACATCCCCCTGAGCCTCATTCAGCAGGGTGAACATCTGGGGGGAATGCTCCCCGTCTTCTCTTCCGGACACTTCTGGGCAGCCTTTCAGCCCTCCGAGCTCTTATTTCTTAATTCAGCTGCTGCATGTGGGAGGCACTAGTCTGAGGGTTAGGGACACCCAGACATGACAGGGGCAAGTCCCTGCCCTCACAGATCTTAGCATCTACTCGAGGGATATGTCACACGTATCCGAGGAGGGGGCGCAAAATAGATTGAGGAAGGATCCACAAAGGTCTCCTCCAGGAAAGGGCACGAGAACAGAGCCTGGAAAGGAGCCCGTGGCGCTAGGAGGCGGGGGACACGGCAGCAGGGAGCAGAGGGCCAGATCCAATGGAGACCTTGGGGAAATAAGGGAGAGATTGGTCCCTGGCGGGAGAGAAGGGTCAGGAGAAGGGACAGAGAGCTGCCCAGAGGGTCTCCCCTGCTTGGGAGACACATCCATTTAACTAACAGTACTTATTACTGAGCAGGTAAGTCTTTGAGGGAACTGCTCGCTTCTCAAGTGGGGAGACTGAATGAAACTCGCCCCAAAGATGCTTCATCCTGTTTTTAAGGGGAAAAAACTTGTTGACTACTCAGGTTAGTGTCTCTAGCTTCCCATTTTTCCAGAGCTTAAGTAAGTATCTGAATTGAAATGTCACTTCTGATCTTTGTAGAGGAAATGGGGTCTCAATCTGAAAAAGTCAAGGGAGCCTTTCTTAGCTTTCATTAAGGGATCTCAGGGAATTTCCATAGTGTTCAGGTCCTTTATTCTCATTCAGAACATTATTTTCTGAGCCTACAGTTCTGCCATTGCAAAGATTTACTCTGCTTTGGTTCTATGGGGGTGGCCAACCCCCTGACCCCAGCCACTCTTTCCTGCCTGGGTTTCTGGGTGCCACCGGGAACAAAAGCAATCGAAGAGGGGATTGCAGTAGTGTGGGTAGCCCTGGGAGAGAGGGTCGCCACGTGCCCTCTCTCAGCATTTGACAGACGGGCACCTCCTCACACCTCATCGCGGCAGCATCTCTTCACTCTAGGGCCGGCTCTGACGGCACTGGGAATGGGTCCCTCTATACAGCACGCCTGAACAAGCCGGTCTTCCATAGAGTGAGGACCCATGGTGAGTGCCTCACTCCTAGAAAGATTCGTTTGCTCTTTTCCTTCTCCCGAAGCCTCTGTTGCTTTTTCTCTCTCCTTCTCTGAGCCTGTCTGAAGAACTTGATTGTCTTCTGAGTGGAACATTTAGTGCTCTCCGATGACCCATAGAAAAGCGCACACTGCATATTGGTGAATAGAACTCTGAATATTGTAAATATCTAGTTAGCTCTAGGGCGGGAGTGAATTTGAAGAGGAAGCATTAGACTGCTGAGACATTGGGCTAGCAAACAACAAAGCCATTTTTCTGTCAGCTGAGGGAATTCCAGACACCCCCTCTCTGCCAGAGAACTCCAGAAATACTCAGTGCCCAGGCAGTTTCTCTGCGCTCTCCTGGAAAGCAGTGCCCTAGCCCTTTCTCCTGTTCTCAGTGGTGTTTGGGGTCAGGGGCTTGTTCTAAACCAGGACCGTGGGAAACTCTCCTTTGCACCCAGCTCGCGTCCCTCCCCCAGCTTCTCCTCCAGTGCCCTGCTTTTCTATCCTCCCTGAAGGGAGTCTCTTGGTGGCCATCTCAGCTCCTTCGTCAATCGCATTTATTGTGTGAGCCTACTGTGTTCCAGCTGGGCCTCGAGCATTGGCGAATGTGGTGACCCTGAGTCCTCTGGCAGAGCTAAGGGGGAGTGAGAAGGGCCCTGTCTAAGCTTGGTCACAGGCCGGAGAAGAGAAATAGGGTACACGAGAAGAGGGAGGGATGTGGGAGCTTAGGGGGCCAACCACGTAGCTCTAAAGATAGACAAAGGGAAGCCCAGACATCAAACAGGTTCATGGGTTGCTGGGCCAGAATTCACACCCAGGCCCTTTGTCTGACCCCAGATCCAGAGCTTTTTCTAGAATGAGATCCAGAGAGAACCTTAGAGAGCATCTGGGCCGGCCGCCCTCATTTCACACTCAGAGAACCCGAAGGCTAGAGGAGCATGGTGGTCCCTGCCCACTGCCTGCTGCCCCCTTCTTGACGGAGAGCCAGGGAGGCAGCCGGGCATTGGGGCGCTCCGATAACTCGCCCAGTGATTACGTTGATCTGTACTGGGTCGGCAAGATATGTAGGCAATCTCATCCGACCCAACCCATTGCCTTGGGCCCTGTAGGGGTTCGTGGCCCTATTTTACAAATGTGGAAACTGAGACTTGGGGAAAATGATTGGCCCAGGAGGTCTGAAGTGAGATTCATACCAGTCCAAGGCTCTCTTGACTCGTGTCCCACATCCCTTGTAGTGTGTCAGGAAGCTTTTCATATGATTCCCAGTCACAGGATACAGCAAGGTCCCCAGACTCCCTGGCACTGCCCTCAGTCCCCATCTAGGAGCCCTTCTCCTATCCAGGCTCCCACCTCCAGAGAGAGGGACTCCTTTTTCTTTAATCTTCCTTAGGAATTTGGACAAGTCCCTGAACTTGTAGGCCTCAGTTTCCCTGTTGGCAAAAGGGAGGCACTGATTGCTTCAGGTCCCTTTTGACCCCAAATCTTTGATTCCACAAGTAGATTGTTTTAGAGCTAGAAGTGATCTCAGAGGCTATTTCGTGGAGCCCCAGATGGGGAAACTGAGGCTGAGCCTTGCTCAGAAGTGCACAGATAATCTCTTCCTGTCCTCCCAGGCAGGCCTCCCAGTGTTCCCTCCCCACAGGATGCAGGCGTCGGATTCTGTCGGCGACCTGCTCAGCCCTGGCTGTGGTGGGAGGATGCAGAGTAACCAGGCAACTGCTTATAAGAGCAACAGCCTAGCGAGGCTCAAAACAACCCACTCCTTCCTCAGAGCATCTTGTACTTAACTTATCTTTATAAATGTTGTATCCCCAGCACTCAGTGCTGGAAGGAAGGAGGGAGAAAGGGAGGGAAAGATGTAAGGAGGGATGGAGAAAAGGAAGGAAGGAGGGAGGGAGGACAGAAAATGAAAGCGCAAGGGGAGGGAGGAAAGGAAGGGGGAGAAGAGAGAGAGGAAGGAAGAAAGCAGAACAGAAAGAAAGAGGGCGAGAGATGCTGTTGTTTTCCCAAGGTCACACAGGTAATAGTAAGTGGCACAGCCAGGATTTAAATCCAACTCCTTCAGCTCCAAATCCATATAATGGCTCTTTCATGCTATCAAGTAACATAATGCTGTAGGTTTGCTCATAGCTTCTCCCTGCCAGATTTCTCATAATTCACAAAGACAAAAGCCAAATGCTGTGACCCTCGTGGAGTCCACAGCTTCTGTCCCCAGCCGGCCAAGGAGGCCTGAGGGCTGGGTTAGGAGTCCAGGGTTCAAATCCTGGCTTTATGGCTCATTCTCTATCTGCGGCTAAGCTAATCGCTTCATTTCCTTGGTTCTCAGTTTTCTCAGCAGTGAAATGAGAGGGATGTGCTAGTTGGCTTTTGCGGGGCTTTCCGGCACTTCTGAATCCTTTGGGAACAAACCACCCAACTTGAGAAGACCCATGGTTTTTGTCCATGCTCTCCCCCACTGCAGGATGTAGCTCTTTCCTGCTTTCACAGACCGATTCTTCCCCTGCTCGTCTCTGCTAATGAGCCTGTTGGAATTTAGCTGGGCTGGTCCATTTGGCAGGCACACACTGGGCCCATTCTCAAAGCCCTTCCAGCTAGAAGAGACCCCCTCCAGACTTTGTGCTCTGCCAGTGTCGCCTTTGAGAACCCATGATCACCTCCACATTTTGATGTGAGGCATGAACACTAGTGGAGGGAAGAATGGTCCTGATGCCCCCGGATTCTAAATCACCAGTAAGCCAAACAGCCCCCAACTCTACAAAAAGCGTAGGCTAGAAGGAGGCTGGCTCTCACTGAGAACAACAGCTCCCAGTGAAATCTACCCTTCCTGTTATGCACAAGAGGGCAAGTGATGGGGGGACAACTTTACTGGCCCCCCTAGGATCTTGGCTGGATCACTGTCAGCCCCACCTTCTGGTGGACTGTATCCAGCATACAAGGCAGAAGCAGAGGCTGACGTGTGCCCCAGCCAGCCAGGCTTTCTGCCCAGGTGAGAGGGGATTTGGGAGCCAGGTAGGTTAGTCTGTGTCACGTGAGCCCCTCCACTTAGAAGCCGGCCTCCCTTCTTTGCCCAGAGAGCTCTGAGCTGAGAGAGAGGAAAGGGCCATGTGGATGGGAAAGAATGGGGAAGAAAGTCCCTACCCCAAGAACACAGGAGAAAAAATAGTCATTCTCCGTTGTGTGCGCCTTTCTTTCTTTCTTTTTTTTTTTTTTTTTTTGGAGTCTTCGTTCCTTTGTACTTTTGCAGTTACAGCTGTTTTTATTTGCCTCGGCTGCTGTGGTTTTAAAGGCCTATTTTCACATGGAATGTTATCCAATTAGTAGAGCAATGTGTTGGCTTAAATAAACACTCGGGGGGGAGTCGGCAGTAGGGAGACGGGATGGCTGTTTGCATTGGCAGGAAGAGCTATTCTGACTGTGGTAAACAACTGCAGCTTTAATTGCAGGGTCTCGATGGTTAATTTATACTTCCTAATTTCTCACTTTTCTGCAGTGCGATGGAGCGGGGAACTTGGGCTGGACGTTGAGTCCCAACGCCCTAGCCAGCCTCTGTAGAGATGATGGCGTTTTATCTGTGTGTGTTTTGGCCAGTCCAATCCTTCATGTGTTCATTAAGCACCTACCATGTACCGAGCACCTTGCTAGTTGAACAGCAGTCCCTGACCTCAAGGAGCTTTCTGCTAGGTCAGAAATGAGGGACGTCTCTCAGTAGCACTGTTAGAATGTTTCTGGCTCTGTTTGTGATTCTATGTTTCAACGACTGCACGATTTGAGAGAGAGAGAGAGACAGAGATGGTCAGAGGAAATCAGAAAGAGACAGAGACAGGGAAGGAGGAAGAAGGAGAGAGGGGGGAAAAGAGTTAGATAAAGAGAATTTCACCCAAACCTGAATGGCTATAGAGTATAAACTCCCAAGGGGCAGGAATGGTGTTTTTGACTCTACTTGTGAGGTCATGGAGAGTTGGTGGTTTTGCCTAGATGGGAAGGCTAGGGCCAGGAACACCCTCACTAGAGAGTGTTTTTATGTGCAGACTTGTAGGAGTCATTATGGAGAAGCACACACTCACCCAACCTGCCCTCAGGAAGCTTACCCATGAGTTAGAAATCACTGAGTCTTTGTGGCTAAAGATCTAGGATGGGAAAGGAGCTGTTCTGTCTCTCTCCTCAAATAATTGCCAACAAGAAAGAATAACAAGTCCCGAATTTGGGTTCTGTTCACACTTTTTAATTAATACCATTTGTGTACGCGAGTGAACGAAAATGGATTTGAAGGTCTGGTGTTGCATTTCATAGCAGGGAGTCGGTTTCAGCCAAGGCCTTTATAGACTGTGACCTGTCATCGGATCCTAAGCTTTAAAGCACATCAGTTGGAGGCGTAAAACAGTGCAGATGTGGGCAGAATCCCCATTCGTTAAGGTCTGACATAGTGTCTTCCCGTTTCCTGTCTGCATGTTAGCTGTCGTTTCTTCAGAGCAAGAGGAAAGGAGGTTAAGTTAGGAGAGTAGGGGTTTGGTTTGCCATCTCCTTGTTCCTGGGGTGGTCATCCAGAAGAGATGTCCATGGGAGGCCGAAGGGTCTTGGGTGAAAAGTGGTTTCTCCTTCTTCAGAACTCCTTGCTGCCATCCCCCCTCTGCTGCCTGCTGTTCTGGAGGCTTGGGAATGGTCTTGGAGTGACAGAGGCCTGGGTTCAAGTCCCACATCTGAGAGACCAGAGCTAATGTCTAACTTGCTCTGTTCCTCTTAAAAGACTTACTTCCCTCCACTGTTACAGATGGCTTATGTCCACACTGGTAGAGAACATCACCAGAAAAATCACAGGTCCTTGGCTGTCATCATGAATCACTTGTATCTCAGTGCCTAGAAGTGGGCCCTATGCTTAAGGGATGCTCCCTAAAAACTGATAATAGTGATTAATAGTGTTTAACTCCCTAACCCAAGAACATCAGTGTTGGCTCATGATCTAGTAGCTGGGCCAAAGCAATAAACCTGAGCAAAGAGGACCTGGATTCAAATCTTGGTCCTGCCTTTAGCTCTGTAACATTTGGCAAATTATAACCTCTCTCTGGGCTTCAGTTTCCACATTGGGCAAACAAAGGGACTCGGGTCCAAAGCTCATCCATAAAATGAGTGAGTGCTATACTGAGTACATTATTAACAAGAAAAGCAGCAGCAGCATTACCAGTAGAACGTCAGCTTCTTGAGGAAAGGAACAGTTTTGCTTTTGCTACTGTTCTTTCTTTTTTCTTTTTCTTTTTATCCCTACTTGCTAGCAGAGCATCCTGGACTTAGAAGGCCCTTAATAAATGGGGATTGAGTGGGAAAACAGCCCCTTGCCATTCCCAACCCCATCTTCCAGAAATAGCGACCCACTCATCTAGGGTGCTTTAGCTTCATCTCTGCCTTGACTCCCTCATCCTTATTGGCCAAGGTGAGCTCCCTGGCATCCAACCAGAGCTGGAGCTGGGAGATTAGTCTCAGATGGGGTTTGATGGGAGTCAGACTCATTGAGAGAGAAGAACAAAGTCCTGATCTTGCCTGTCTGGGATGACAGAAGCGCTTCTGTTTGCCATCATCAGAAGGGTTTGGTGTCTGGCCATGTTTCTACGTGACAGGGATTCTTGGCTGGCTATAGCAAGGACTGCCTCAAGAAGAGTGATCCTCCAGATCCCTTGAGGGGAGTGGGAGAGTCAGCAGGAAATCAAGCATTTCTCCCCCCTCATTCCCATGGAGCTGTATCCTAATCATCATCATTCCTAGGACTATTGTCTTAGAGCTGAAAACTGAGCCCCAGACTCTTGCAACCTATTCTCTTTCCTGTCCAGTCCAACATTGATTTAACACCTTCTATATACAGGATGCATTATGCTGGACACTAGAGGAGATGCACATTTTAGATAACAGGCCCTCTGCCTTCATAAAGATTACGGTTTTACTGGAAAACGGCTAAAAGAACAGAGCTGTAATATGCCAAATTACATGATATAAACATTAGAAAATTAAAAACTAAATTGTCACATGAAGGCCAAAGGGCAAAACTATTATTAGCTTATTGGAGAGAGTGTGGTCAAGAAAAGCTTCCTGGAGGAAGTGACATTTTTATTCTCCATTAAAGATAGGAAGCGAAGAGATTCTAGGAAATTGAGCATACAAAGGCACAGAGGAATATAAGAGTTTTCACGGAAAGGGGGAGGAGAATAGAACATAACCTAATTTGCCTAAATCATAAAGGTAAGTAATGTGACATAAATGTAGAAAGAAGGAAGGAAATAAACATTTATTAAGCACCTATTCCAAGTACTGTACACATCTCATTTATTCCTCATGATAATCCTGAGAGGTATTTACAATTATCTCAATTTTACAGATGAGGAAACTGAGGCAGTTAGAGATTTAATAATAATAGATAATGTGATTATGTACCAGACAGTGTATTAGTAGTTTTGCAATTACTGTTTCCCTTGATCCTCACAAAAATCCTGGACTGTATATGCCATTATTATCCCATTTTACAGATTAGGAAACTGAGGCAGACAACGATTTGCCTAGAGTCACGTAGCTCATAAGTGTCTGAGGCTGTATTTGAGCTGACTCCAGGCCCAGCTGTCTCTGGAGTAGAGAAGTACTAGATTATGGTCGTCCTTGAATGCCAAGCAGAGGAGTCTCTGCTTGACTCTTTAAGCCATAGGGAGCCATTGAAGATTTTTTTTTTTTGATAGTTGAATGACGTGTCCTAATTTCTGCATAAGAAAGATTATTTTGTTAACCAGGAAAGATGGCTGCAAGGGGAAGAGAGATTAGATCTGTTTAGGAAGATGGTAATGAAGCTAGTAGAACTGGGGTTAGCCAGGACAGAGTGAATGGGAGGAATGGTGCAGAGATGGCAGCCCGAGAACTTGGCAGATAAGCTCTTAGAGGTGAAGAAGAGGATGAGTGTTGGAAGTGTGGCCCTTAGGTTTAAACCTGAGGAAGTTTGAATAGACACAAATGAGGAGGAGGGTGGACAGTCGAAGAGATCTCCCTAGGAGGTAAGGGATGCTGCTCCCAGCAGCCAGATGGAAATTAGGAGGAAGAACAGTTTAGGAGGAAACAACAACCCTGCCCCCCCCAAATTCTAGAACACGGGAGCTGGAAGAGACCTTGGAAAGCATCTCATGTGAATCCCTTCCTCTGAGATGAAGGCTAGGGAAGTACAGTGACTTACCCAGCATCACACAACCAGTTAGTGATGGGGCCAGCAATGAAGCCCCAGTGTTCGGCCTCTTCTTTGGCATAAGGCAGAAGAAGAAAAAATGCCCTTGCATTTCTTGGGATTTGTGTGCAGATTTTCTTCCCCTGGGACATCATACCTAGGGATTCTTGTTATATGAACAGCCTCGGTAAAATGGAGATGGGAGTTATGGAGGAGGTGGTCTCTTAAGACCCCTCCCAACCCTGTCTAAGAGCTTATGATCTATGCAGGCCCTTTAAAGCAAGGTTCCCAGCTCCTGGGCCGATGTCTTGCCCAAGGCCTTCGATGGCATTTGTTTCTAGGCAAGGGAGGCTGATCCCAGGGGAGAGCTGCAAAAGGTCAGCCCCAGAGCTGGGCTGGCAGGGCTCCTGTGCCTTCCTTCCACTTGAGAAATGGTCTCAGAGGGACAGTCGCTTTCCAGCCTCAGGCCAGTCTGACTTTTTACCAGATCCCCTTCCCCCAAACCAAGGGCAAAATAGAATTCAGGAGCCAGCATGGGAAAGGCCTGATCCCAGGAGGTCATCAGAGTAGGACAATGAAGAAGACTGAAATCCAGGTGCCGGCAGCAGTCAGAAACAAGGCTGTGGAGAGGCCCAGGGAGGCAGACATTGGCCTCTCTGGGCTCTCCGCCCATCAAATCCCAGATGCCTTGCACAGAGCCAAGGCAGGAGGTCCCCTCTAAAGCTGGACGGGGGCCCACAGTCAAACCGAGGAATGGAGGAGGGAGACAGGCCAGTACTTTGTCAGAGAATATTAGGGTGGGAAGGAGAGCTTTCAAGATCATCTCATCACTTGCCCAGTGTACAGATTAAGACACTGATTCCCTGATAGGAAGGATGAACTGGCCAACCTCATGTAGCTTAACTTATTGGAATCTGGGGCTTTATTTTCTCCCCTAATGGCAGTAGCCACCCCTTATGGCTGAACTAGATCCAAGTTTCTATATTACTTATGCTTGCACTTATCCAAAGAATAGCCTGGCTCGTTTATGCTGAGAGACTGCAGCATGGTGGGTAGAGGGCCAGCTCTGGAGTCCTTCCTCTAACACATATCAGCTGTGTCACCTTGGGCATGTTACGTAAACTCTCCATGCTCCCAGACAACAGTGACGAAGTTCCCAAATAAAAGAATATATTGTTGACTCGTTTCAGTGATGTCCAGCTCTTTGTGATCCCATTTGGGGTTTTCTTGGCATATACTGGAGTGACTTGCCATCTCCTCCTCCAGCTCATTTTACAGATGAGGAAACTGAGGCAAACAGTATGGCATGACCTGCCCAGGATCACAGAGCTGGGAAGTATCTGAGACCAGATTTGATCTCAGACCTGGCGCTCTAAGCACTGTACCACCTAGTTGCCCCAAAAAACTGTCGTTTCATTTTTGAAGGACTTTGCAAACCTTAAGCTATTTTATCAAATCAATTGTAATGCTGATGATCATAAGAGACAAAGATGTTCTCATATTGCTCCATGTGAGTGCTAGGGCAAAGAAGTCTAAAATGTATGGGTCATCATATACCTTGAGCCAGGCTACTAGAAATCCCTGAGACTGTTTTAGACTAACAGCTAGCAGACAGAAGGCATGCTAGGATCCCAGATCTGGAGCTGGCTTGTCGTTGGGGGACAATTTAATCCAATCCCCATTCCCATTTTACAGTTGAATAAACTGAGTCCCAGAGTGATTAGTGGTGCTCACAGAAGCCAAGAATTAAATCCAGATCCTTTATACCAGTAGATTTCACACCCACCCATCCCTGATCTTCAGGCCTTTCTTAGGACTTGCAGAGAGAGATGAAAAAATACAAAATATATACCAGGTACTGTTAGAGTGGGGAGGTAAAGAGTCCTAACAACTGGAGGATTAGAAAAGCCTCACATAGGAGGGCTGTAGAAAGAGGGGGAATGTTTTGTCTCTGTTTTTTTGGATCTGGTGAAGGGGCTTACTAAGTCACATGGCTATAAAACATCATCCCCGTCTTTCCTGAATGTTCTTTCCTCTCTATTAGGAAACCTGGAATTCCCTGAAACAAGGTGTTTATGTCTAGAGTTTGGAGCCCCTGAACCTTCTTCCTGTTTCCAAATTTCAGTCAGTTGGTCTCTCATCCACTCCAGAACCCTATTCTGTGACTTCTCTGACTGGTGACCCCCCCCCCCTGCCTTTGCCTGAAGATCTCCAGGGAGGGAGGAGCCACTGCTGCTGGCTTGCTGCTATAATTTGAATAGCTCTTTCTCATCGTTAGGAAGGTTTTTCCCAATGTCAAGGCTAATTTGATTCTTCTCATCGCTCATCCATTGCAGGTCAGCAGAACAAGCCCAATTCCTAACAAATACAAGCCACATCAAAATAGGGAGATTGAGCGGGCGGAGGGAGGAGGCTCCTGAAAACAAAGCTGGAATGCGTAGGGTACATTATGTTCACGTTGTTTAGGAAGAAGAGAACAATTGCTGTACACGTGGGCCTGAGTCAGAGCCATGGTCAAGGCAGGGAGCTCATGGATTGAGGCAGGACCCCCCCAAGAGCCTTCGTGCCTATTTCGCAAGTAACAACTT